>JABSTT010003120.1:0-29601 GCA_013339685.2 Hyalomma asiaticum
CCTGACTTTGAAAGAGCACCTGATGTTAGCGAAATCTCTAATGTATGTCTTTTTTAAGAGACGTTTTTGCTACTCAACATGCGAATCGAAGTCTTAGGGCGATCTGCTGTACGAACAATTCAGTTGAAGGCACGATAGCCTCTCGGTATACCTAGAATTGTTCGTTGCCGGATAAAACACGGTTTCACCCGATTCTTACATCCCCAGCTGTTTCGGAACGTCTAATGTCGCTGCCGCAAGTGCCTGGCGCTTTTCCAAATCTCGCGCCTTTTTCAGCAACTGCCTTATATTCACAGTACTCACGTTTCACGCTCACTGCAGGGGCAGGGGCTAAAGGCAATAACGCCTAACAACGACCCTGTCCCTCCGCAGTTGCTACAGTGCACTGTATTATAATTCAATACAAAAACGAAAGCATTGAACTTCAGAAGTACTTGTATCCTTAGAGAGAACTAATTGAGTGATTGACTTGCGGGGTTTAACGTCCCAAAACCACTCTGATTGTGAGAGACGGCGTAGCGGAGGTCTCGGGAAATTTCGACCACGTGGGTTTCCTGCCCTGCACCGCACAGCACACGGGCCTCAACATTTCGCCTCCATAGGAATGCAGCTGCCGCGGCCGGGATTCGATCCCGCGACCTTCGGATCAGCAGCCGAGCGCAATAACCACCGCGGCGGGGCCGATGCAGTTCCGTTGTACATACATGGTAACAGAACACAGAATAGATTATTCAAGCCACCGCACCTATTAATGTGAAAATACATTATCCGGAACCTGCATTAGAACTTAAGCATTTTTACAAACTGAACATTCTTTGCTTTTAGAGCAACAGTATAAAAGTTAGTCAATTAGTTACTAGTAATTATTTACTTGAGCTCACCGAAAAAAAAATAGTCTGTGATGGTCGAGACTACACTATACAATACCAAGGTGGTGACATCCTCGTAACGGGCACATACTCTTTTCTTTTTTTATTACTCGCGCAAGTTAAGTGAAACACAATTCGCTGGACAACAACTTTTTTACAGGGTGGAATGACTTGTGATTTTTTTTTCACTCGTGCCAATGTATGGTTGAGCTTTCAGATAAAATAAAGAAATGCATGGCCTCAAAATACGCCTTAAAGACTGGCGAGCGCATGAAATAACCTGACGCAATATAACGAAAAAACAAAATACTCTTCCTCAGTAAGTTATACTCGGACGTGGACCCTGGCTGTCCAGACTGCAGTGAAACTTCTTGTTCTATGGCTCACATGCTCTGGCGATGTCTCGCGTTGCCTAACGATGTCCTCTCAGGCGAAGCTGAATGGGAGGAGGCCATCACAAGCACGGTGCTCCGAAAGCAAGCCCAGGCTATCCAGAGGGCCACGAAAGGGCGGAGCGTCATGGCGTTCTTTCCTCCACGTGGGTGCGGCCAGCGGTTACAACGGCCTCCTTCTAGGGAGCTCTTACGTAGCTCCTCAGGATTCATTAAGTTCATTGTCTGCCTGTCTGTCTGTATATGTGAACACTGAAACGAAAGCAGGGGTGTCCCAGGCTTGTTAGCAGTTTGCGGGAAATCGCCGGCAAGTGTATCACGCTCTTATTTACGACTGCGGATGTGTTTTATGTTCAGAGTTGCCAGAGGCCCAGTTCGTACGCGGAAACATCGGAGGACGGAAAGGCCCGCACCATGTCACGCAAAGAGAAAGAGAACGCAACCGGTACGATTTTTCACTTTGCGACGCTGAAGACAAAGACATGCTGAATCTTCCAAGCGAGTGTTTACGGAAATCTTTGTATTATGAAGTACGTGTCTAACGCTAAACGAAAAAAAAAATCGGACCCGACCTGTCAAAACCACTGCATAAATATGAGGCTATCCCTAGTCATCAATTCCACATTAATTTTGGGCATGTGGGGTTCTTTAATTTGCTTGTAAAGTACACAGATGCCTTTTTTTTTTTCATTTCGTCCATATAGAAGTTGTATAAACGGATGTCGCAGGCGGAAACAGAATCCGCGCACCCGCACAATATAACAACGCGACGGGGAACATCATCGCCGTTGATTCCCTGCGGCAGTTGTCTTTGCAGATGAAACTTAAAATTTCGTAGCTCTTGTAAGCAGCGGTCGTCAAATGCATTTTTAACCTTAAATTTACACACCTTCGCTCGATTCGTCCTGTTTTAAAGTCTATTGATACCATATTTCCAAACCTCTACACTGGCGCACAGCGCTGAAAGCTGCTAAACTTAGATGATGGTGATGATGATGATTATGATGATGATGATGCAGCTAACTCTGCGGTTTCTGTTTCCAGATGAAACCCATATGTAGATCATGACGCTTTAGAGCAACGGCTTCTCAAAGTCACACACGCACGCACACGCACGCACACGCACACGCGCGCGACCAATGGCAGCGTTTTTCGTGAACGAGAAGTTAGACTATTCGTGACTCTGGGCGGGCATATGATTGCGATAAAATATGAAAGAAAACCCGAATTTGGCCAGACAATGACGGTGGCACTAATCAAAGCGACAGAGCGCGTGCAGCCTCTGATGGTGGTGGTAAACAAGTACATTGGGTGATGAATTGCATTCCTTTCCGTTTATGTCATAATTACTACACTACAAATAAAAATTACATTTAATTTCTCCTATGACGTCCTGGGCGTCATTGTCTCTTGGATTCATTGGGTGGTGTCTATACCAAGAAACGAGCCACATAGGACGAGGCGCCGCAGCATTATCTCGGTAATTCAGATGCTCACCACTACCGAATTTTCCGTTTTTTTTTCTCTCTCTTTCTCTATTGAATGTCAGGTGTCGTATAGTGGCAGAAAGACACAGCACAAAGGTTAGCGCCGTACTCGAGTAACACGTCCCATTCATTCATTTCTTTCTTTTTCTCTTTCTAGTTTTTCAGCCTGCGTGCCCGCATCTTGGATCTTAGAAGTTGTAGTTCTGCTAATGTACGCAGCGCATTGTTGCACCTTTTTAGTGGCTACAAGCTAACTCTGAGCTGAAATTCGATTTTCTCCCAAAAGCTCGCAACCCTCGCATACCTCATATAGACGAATAACAGAGAACAGTTAATTCTTCACACAGTACGAGTTCTTTATCACGTCTCCTTTCTCTTGTTCTTCAACCCTTTGCCGGGCGCACGGTGCACCACCTAAGGTATTCATGTGAGTAAATTGAATAATAATATGCCATAACCGGATCTTCTGGACACTCCAACGCGTGTAACTGGGTCAACGGCATCTCTATTGGACACTTTCATTACTAATGCTGTTACAGAAGAAATTGCATCTGGTGTTGTAAGCTATGATATCAGTGATCATTTGCCAATTTTCTTCATGCTTAAGAGACACAAATACTTACAGAAACATGTATGGCCGGAGACTACATATCGTAAAATATCGCCACGGACATTAGACATATTCAGACGGAAAATTTCTCGGGTTGAATGGAACCAAATATATGCAATAGAGGATAGCAACAAGAGTTACGATGCCTTTCTGAGCATCCTAAAGCAGCATTACGTGAGTTCTTTTCCTTTACACACGTATTGTAAGCAAAAAAAAAAAAAAGCTGCGTAAACCATGGATAAGGCGCGACCACCAACAAACTGATCAAACAAAAAAATAAACTTTATCAGTCTTTTCTTTCATCAAGAAGGATAGAAGAATTGAAAGAATATAAAACGTTTCGAAATAAGCTGGACAAAATGCTAAAGACAGCTAAAGATGAGTATTACAAACGTATGTTTGACGAAATTGCCTTCGAAGGAGCGACATCTTATGGAAGAATCTTCACGAAATTTTGAAAAGCAAGAGAAGCAAAACAACAGTTGATAACCTGACAATTGGAGATACGGTAGTGAGAGGAAGAGATTTTGCAAACCGCTTCAACGACTTTTTCGTCGGAATCGGTACCAGTACATACTGTGCTGAAGCTACCAATAACATTTCTAGAACCCCAAAGTCAGCGTTCTTTCACCCACGAGTGTGAACGAAATAATAAGTATCTTTCAGGGACTAAAAAACAGCCATAGTCAAGACGCCGATGACCTTCAAATTAAACCAATTAAGTAAGTCAATGATTTACTTGCACCAGCATTAACTCACATATAACATTTGTCCCTCACGACGGGCGTTTTCCCGATGCAAATAGCAAAAGTGTCAGTGATTTATAAGAATGGCGAAAAAAAAAACAACTTAAGCAATTATCGACCCGTATCTGTTCTGTCTATTTTTTCAAAGGGTCTAGAAAAGGTAATTAACACCCGCATTGAAAATTTCTCTAAAAAGCACAATCTCCTTACTGACTGTCAACATGGTTTCAGAAAAACGAGGAGTACTGAAACTGCACTCCTCGTTCAAAAGGAAGCTATCTTGCAAAATTTCGAAAATAAGGTCATGACATTAGGTATCTTTTTGGATTTCAGCAAGGCATTTGACCGAGTCAACCACTTAATACTACTTGACAAATTAGAACGTTATGGTTTTAGAGGAATGGCCTTGCAACTAATTAAAAGCTATTTAAACTCCCGTCAATAATACGTCGAATTAAGCAAACATAAATCCAGGATGATGCCCATTGAGTCCGGAGTTCCTCAGGGAAGTATATTGGGCCCAATATTTTTTCTCTTCTACATAAACGACATCGTACGAATTTATGATCAGTGCCAGTACTCATATATGCAGATGATTGCTCAGTCCTTATAGAAGGAATAAACATGAACGAAATAATACCTAAAGCTACGATGTTTTGTCAGCGACTATATGTGTGGTGCAAAAACAATAGGCTGAACCTAAATGAATCCAAGACGAAATGTGTCCTGTTTCGTCCACAGGGACCCGTAGAAGTGGCATCTGGGCACATAACACTAGGTCCCTACCAAATCACCATTGAAAAATTTATAAAATTACTCGGAGTCATCTTTACGGAGCACATGTCCTGGAATGAACACACAAAAAACTTACTGACTAAATTAAGTAAAGCTACTGGTGTGTTGAGTCGTTGTCGCCATATTCTTCCGGCTCATGTGAAACGGATATTATACTACGCTTCGCTGAATTCCCACTTTTACTACTGCGCGTCAGTGTGGGGAAACACCACACTTACAAACCTACACAAACTTACATTAATACAGAAAAAGCACTAAGGTCTATTGAAAACGCCCCGTTGTTCGAACACACAGATCCACTTTTTCGTAAGTACAGAATCATAACATACACAAACTCTACACCCACAAATTACTAATAATGTATAAAAGTGCGCAACTTGGCAAAGTTGACAAGTTTTTAGACCTAGTTAGCTTAAAGGAAACAATCGCGTTGTATCCCTTCAGGTACAAACCACTCTATTAAATTCCCTTATCTCGCACACATTATGGTACAGAGAGAGTTCAACACACAATGCCACTCACATTAAACGCATACCATGCACGAGATATAGACATATTAACACTAATGAAACAAGAAATACTGGATCTCTGCGTGGTCTAGAAAAAAAAGATTTGCACCTTAAATAAATTTACTTCGTTTAATTATAATATGTCTTATTATTACTAATGGCATTATTGATAAAATGGTGCACTAGAACTTATAGTAATTAGTAATACATGTCGCGATGGAGTTTCATCACTGTTCATATTTATTGTTTGTATTTGTTCCTTTAGTTCATACTGTGTTACACAGGCGTTCTGTGACGCCGTTGCAGTGTATATAGAAGATAAAAACTTTATTCTATATTTCATTTTTTGCTTATGTATTGTGCTGTACGTTGCCTATGTACGGTGGCAGGATCTCAGCCAAGCTGCCACCAAGCAGCTTTTTCTCTTGCCACCTTTTTTTCGTTTTATCGTGTAAACGGAGCACGAAAATAAAAACAGATTGATTGATTGATTGATTGATGATTGATGATTGATTGATTGATTGATTGATTGATACCTTGGCGACACAGGAGCGCAAGAGCTGTCCTCCTCTGATGTCAACTGGGACCGTGCAGGACATGGAGGTTCCCACGAGACCGTGCGGAAGATCGTGGACTTCAAAGGAACCGAAGTCCCACGAGCTGACTTCCAGCACGACGATGAGATAAAGATTATCGATGAGACAGCAGCGGCCTTGTCCCTCAATGAATCAGGCGATTGGCCGTGTTGGGGTAAGTCACGGACGTGATTGTCGTCCAATGACTTGGCAGCTGTTCTCCAATAACGTTTGCAATTGGAAATTGGGTGGCCCCGCCACGGTTGTCTAGTGGCTACGGTACTCGGCTGCTGATCCGAGGGTCGCGGGATCGAATCCCGGCTGCGGCGGCTGCATTTCGATGGAGGCGAAATGTTGAGGCCCGTGTGCTGTGCGATGTCAGTGCACGTTAAATAACCCAGGTGGTCTAAATTTCCGGAGACCTCCACTACGGCGTCTCTCATAACCAGAGCTGGTTTTGGGACGTTAAACCCCGCAAATCAATCATCGGGAAATTGGGTGAGAGGAATAATATATGCATCATAAACCGAACCTCTATTTGAAAATGAAAGTTTTACAGGAATCCGTGTCACTGGACAGGAAACCAGAATAAATGATCAATACACAAACAAGGCTGTTTTAGTCAGGTAATCAATTGCTTCAATGGCCTCCGTCATGCCACACTCAACAAATTCGTGGACACTGCTGAGCGAAAAAATTTTGCAGTGGCTTAGCTCGGCTATGCCAGGATATACGCAGCGTTAGCTAAGGCTGATTATTCTTAGCTTTCCTGTTTGTCTAGGATTAGCTTGATTATCATGCTTACTGCTGCTTCAATGACACACACATGGTATACGCATTATGTTACACATGTATATTTATTTTTGCTCAAGGTCAGGTTGCTTTTCTATTACCACAAAGACGGCTCTCTCCTTCTCCATGGCTATACTACACTGGCAAACACCAGCCAGCTGGTCTGACAACTGGCTAACCTCCCTGTCCTTCTGTTTTTATTAGATGCGAAGCAGCTCTTTGACTAGCCTGTGTAACGCTGTCCCTCCGTCCGCACAAACGCGAGGCAACGCGCTTCCCTCGGCGCAGGTGTTGGAGCGGTGCCAAGTAGGTCACGCAGCAGCTGGGCGTTGACGTCACGCTCCCCTCGCACGCTTCCCTCGCAGGTGCGCGCGTACGTCACTCTTTCCCTCCCCCGCCGGAGCGCCCGCAGCTGTCGGCTCCAACGCCCGCTCGCCTCCCGTGTCTGCGTTTCAAACAAACGTTTACACCAGTAAACGCTACACCGAGTTTCGCTTCAAACTGTTCTTCCAGCACCCGCGTTAACGCCGTTCAACCCGTGACGCCACCCGTGCGCAACGCTGCTGCTTCGCATCTTGTCCTTCTCTTCCTCCTCCCCGCTGTACGTATACCCCCACTGATACGTGCCCGCATGCGCGCAAATTGAGAGGCGCTATCAAGCGGCTCCGGCGCAGTGTCAGACGGCGAGTGCACAACTTCGACCTGACATTCGCCCGCGCTCTGATCCCTGCTCTGCGCATGCGCGAAAAATAATGAAAAGAGCAGAATTGACTCCTTAGGGATGTTTTCTCCTCAGAAATTTGCTGTCACCTAGGTACTGACAAGGAGGACGTTTCTAGGTATATTGTCCCTAGGTAAATGGTACGGCTCGTCGGGGCTCGCAAACACAGGTGAACACGCTCGCACGCTCGCTTTTTGTCGTGCTCTGCGCTGTCGTACCGGCGTGCGTTGACACCGGCGTGCGTCCCTTGGTTCGGCCGCCGCTCGGGGGTGATCGCACGACATCGGCAGGGTGAGTAAACTCTTCGAAATATTATGACTCCGCGTCGTCTGACATGGACGTCGTTGCGCTACAGCTATGGCAACGTGATTCTTATTTCTTTTTAATCGCGCAGGTTTCAATGCAGTTATGTATGTGGTGGGCCTGTCGAGTCGATCACTGGCTCCAGAGAGAAATACCCTGCTCATCGACCACTAATTAGGAGTTGAAAAAGAACGCTGTAGTAGCACTGAAGGCGAGCAGGAAGTCTTGAGGTGAGGCAAGACTGCGTAGAAGTCGTATATTTGGTGCTACGCATGATGCATTCACTCTGTTTATTGCATAACAACCCTACATGACATAGATTCTTGGTAGAAAATGCTTGTTCTATGGCGTGGCGTCCAATGCCTTAACGCCAGCCTGAGTCGACAAGTGTGCGACACTTACGTGCGTAATTTTTCCTGTTGTTTAAATGATCTCCTTTGTATGCTCCCCTGCACTATATTTTGATGGCAACTTCAGTCATGCTTACTTGACAGAATTTAACCTCTTATGTTTCTCCGTGGGGACTTTATCTGTTTACCTATTTTGTCATCGCATGGCTTGGCATTTCCTTGGTATACTTGTGTTTGACAGGCAGCTGTCTAGAGTTACGAACAGACGTATTGCAGCCTCCGCATTATGTCCTGGCGTAATAGCAACCGTCAATATCTTATATTGCAGTATTTTGTTGTGCGCAAAGATAAAAAGGATTAGTTTTTTGTTATTGGTGTTTTTACGTACACGCCTTTGCCAGCAAACAGCTGTTTGAGCTACATGCGTAACTCTACAGTGACAACCTCCTGCATGCAGTCACAGGAGACAAAAAAGTGCATTATGCACAAGGCTTTCCGAATGGCATTTAAATGATCCTGTCAACTTTTGGAACTCCTTGTGTATCATAAAGGGAGCATGGCGAGAAAGTGCCATGGTTGGGGAAACAAACAACAGCCATCGTCAAATTAGCCAGGCTTCACATATTTATGTGAAAAAGAACAAGCCTGCCATCTGCTGCAGGTTAAAATTGGAACCAGTGTACTAACCCGTGTATCAACAACGTACACCTCCATAGATGGCTGTAGTTACGGGCCATCTGCTGCTCTGCAGTGCGCTTTGACCTCTATTTTGGCGGTGACACAGGCTGTATCACTTACCAACCTTTGCACCTTCGTGGCATCACCAGGGTACCGGCAGTGAGAGTATAGGTGGTCTACGCAACCTGTGGTATACAAGTTCACTGGCATGATGTCATCAGTATTATGATTGCTGGGCGTTCACTTGCCAAAAGCACAATGTGATTATGGGGCATGCCTTCTGGAGGGTTCCAGAAAGATCGACCACATGGAGTGCTGTGACATCCACTGATATGTTCAGTATTTGGCATTTTGCCTCGATTGAATTTGTGTATTTCGGGTCAGCGACCAGGCACAGTACTACAGTGGTGGCATGCGGTGCCATGGTGTTATTAAAAACTAATTACGGCAGGATGTAACTCCAAGGATGGTTGTAGTTACATCATGGATGTAAATATGCTGGTTATAATAGCTGTTACTTCTGGATGTAAACGCTAGCAAAGGCTGCTGTTATATCTGTACTGTGTGATTTCGGCAGACATAACCCTCACGGTGGCTATAGTTACATATCCATGTAACTTTTACGCAGGTTGCAGTTACATCTCTACCACGTAATTTGGATGTTACATCTGGATGTAACGCTAGACGCTGCCTGTTTGTCATGTCACATTGTCTGTTGCTGATACTACTTGTTTTAGTTTACTTTTTTTTACTCTGTGTTAGGGCTGGGTTGTCATTCTATCTTTATGCTGAAGAGAAATAAGTTGTTTCTTGTTGCTAGTTCATAAAACCCACCTTAGTGGGTTTCATGAAGACAACTCTTTACCTCCAGCTTCTTCTTGGAATTGGAACAGAACCAGAACTGCTTTATTGTGACCACAGATTAGGAGCCTTACACGAAAGTTTTATATTATTAAAGCATCCACTGTTGCTGCTATTTTCCTCCATATTGTGCAGTAAATAAGCCGCTGTGTTAAAGGTCCCATGACACCAAAATTTCAAACGCGAGGTGCTTGCGTTAATTGGTTTTCCTGCATACGAAGGCAATCTTGACCAAGTATTAGCGGCGAACGTCGCCTCTAAGTAATTTTAATATGGTTTCAATGTAAGCGGGAATGCTCATCCGAGCTTGCAGCACCTCGCGACATCGCCACTAGTGTGACGCAGTTAGTGGGCCATCTGTGACGTTTCGCTTTTGTAATTTGATATCGTGACGTCACAGAGAGACACGGGCGCGCCGCGCTATGGCCTCCGAGCGTGGCCTCCAAGATCGGCTCTCGCAGCCGATCGCGGAGGCCACGCCAAAAGCCGTATTTTTCTGCTTCCTCTCCGTGTTGGTCGCTCAAGCGTACATTGTACACACGCTATGATGCAAAGCGAGTGTGGCGAGCTGGTCTGGCGCTCGCGCTCTCCGCAACGTCACCGAATCTTGAGCTCAAGTGATCAGTGCATGCGCTCACTTCCGACAGCCGCCGCGCTAGCCCCGCGGCGCTAGTTTCTTGCAGTTTTTGGCGCGCGTTTCGAAACTTCATTAAAACTGAACAAAATTAAGGATGCTGTGACTAATTAGACTTCACGCTGGAGACTTTGCCACTCCATGCCGTGATTACAAGACACTGTGTACTCATTAGAACATAAAAGTCTCCAACAAAAAAATGGCTGTCATGGGCCCTTTAAGGTCACCCCATATTTTTTGTGTGTTGTATATTGCTGAAACCTGTGCCAACAGTTTCAGAAACACCTCTCCTCTTGCTGCTTTCTCTTTTTATGCGTAGCTGCATGTGATAATTTTCGTTCTTTGTTTTTCTTTATTGTTTTCTTGCAATGGTGCATCCACTGAACAATGGTCATCGTGGTATACTACTTAACAGATTAGAACATTATGGCTTCCGAGGGCGAAGTCTACATTTTTTTCCGCAGCTACCATAAAAACAGACAACAAAGAGTTCATTTCCGTGACACTAATTCAAAATTTTTGCCAGTTACATTGGGAGTCCCCGAGGGATCGGTATTGGAACTGATTTTATTTTCTGTATATATGAATGACCTCTGATTAATATTGCACAACTTCCCTTCCGTTATGTACGCTGATGACACTACTCTCATTTACACACACGAGTCCATAGATGGAGCTTCAAGAATGGCTAACGAACAACTGACTAATGTGCAATTGGTTTCAAGCCAATAAACTGGTTTTTCACATTAGGAAGACAAAATACATGGCGATTCATTCACTACACAAAATAATTGCTCTGGACTCTTGTGTGCTTCAGGCTGAGAGCGAAGTCATAGAAAGAGTGAGTAACATAAACCTTGGCATTGTACTAGATCATCATTTCAACTGTAAAATGCATATTGACTCTTTCTGCAAAAAGCTCGTGACAACTTGCTTTATGCTTTTCAAATGTCACCAATACTTCGATGTAGCGACACTGGGAACAATTTATTTTGCCATATTTCCCAGCCAACTGCCATACTGTATTGTAGCTTGGGGCCATACATATGATTCATACATGAAGGCACTAATAGTCCTGCAGAAACATGCTATCCATTTTATATCAAACACAAACTACACGGCTTCAACTAAACCACTCTTTCAACAGTACCAAATCATGCCCCTACAACAACTCATAAATTATAAAACAACAATAATGGTGCAAAAGTCACTAAAGCAAAGTCCCTCTTCACTGCTCGCTCTTTATGCCTTCACAATTTCCAAACAAGAGGCCGTCATTGCGATAACTTCGTAAAACCACTGGTTAAAGAAATGTCTATGGGAAAAAGCGACTTTCTCGTGTTGGCACATCATTGTGGAATAACCTAACAGTTCAAATAAAACAGCACAATGCTTCCATTTTGATGCTTAAACGTCACTACAAGGAGCTGTATTACACTATTTATATGTTTAATATTATAACCTAATGTGATGTTTAACTAACTTTTGTTATGTATGCTCATAAGAAATGTTATTAAAGAGATGTATAAAAACATTAGATGTTTTATTTATGTATAGTATGCAGACCTAAACTTGTTAACTTTTCTGTATGAGTTTGATGATTTTAATATGTTCTGTATGTTAAGCTAACTGAAATGGCAGTGACTTGCGAGTTCCACTATACGTTGGCAACAAGACAAATGGAACGATGATGTTCGAGACAAACCTTGTTTTTACTCCTTGACCAAGCACACGCTACTTCCACGACATTGGTGCTGTTAATTTAGAAACCAACCACATTATGCTTTTTAACAATATGTTTGTCGTATCTACGTGTTACATGTCACAACTTCATCCCATTGTTGCCTTTTTCACATTGTCTTTACAAACTGACTGCTTTTTCCTGTATCTTAGTTATGTTGGATGAAATAAAAACTGTAATATAAAGTGATTGCCTCTCTCACATTCTGGCTCCAGCATGAATCCTTTTGGCTGAATGTACCCATGGGGGTGAGCAAGTATAGTGAATTGTAAGGTGCTGCACTGCCTTTCCTGTCTGCAAGTAGTCACGGCATATCATGTGTCGCGAGTCATGGTAAGAAAATGGGGAATTAGCAATTGAATAAGGCTGCCTAACATATCTCAACCCGTCAAGACAGTACGTTTAGTAACTCAATGAGACAAGTGTTCTTTTATAAAGAAAATGCACTTGTGGCTCACATTTTTACACACTCAAGAATTTGATGTCACCAGAAGCATGCATAGCCAATGCCGCTTTTGCCTACGGGTTAATCCATGTGAAAGAACCACAGTTAGCACTGATACATTTGGTCTTCATAAATTCAACTTTTGCCTCAAGTCGCTCCAACATTGTTGATTATTCCAAACAGACATGTACTTCTGTTAAAATCGTTTAAAGCTAGATTGTTCATATGCATGTACAAAGTGATAAACACTGATCTTACCTAATGTTACAGATGTTCGAGGTAGTAATATACGAAGTAGCCCAACAGGCAACCCTTTGTTTAGTTTGCATAGTGCCATCTGGCTTCTGCAAGTTGAAACCAATATCACTGTACCTTAGAGTGTCATTGATACGTGTTCAGTTAAGAACGTCAATGCATGTCTGCTGACCATTTTCAATTTTGCTGAAAAAGGTATATTTTACTGTCCAAGTTTCCAGAACAATGAAACCAATCTTACTTCTGTGAAAGAAAGTTTTGCCTTCACCAAAAGTGTTCAGAAGTCTCCTTTGAGCCGGAACAGCTTTACGCAGATTGTGCAAAAATGTAATGCTGCTGATCTTCCAGGAAAAAAAGAACTGTTGGAGCTGTGGGTGTCCTCTACTGTTCAGTGAGTACACGTGCATGTCTAGTACTACCATGAGGTTGATGGCTAAGTCTTAAAGGTCAAAGGTTATGATTCTAAACGGTAGGTTATGAAAAGTTAAAGGTTATGATTCTAACAGTCATAAGGAGAACACCATCTGTGGATGAAATATTCAGGGTGCGATAGATCTTAGCATCACCTTGTTAATGAAGTGGAGGGCAGAATAAGCTCTACGTCTGAGCATTTTATTGATGAATCCGGAGATGTTAGCCTGGTTAATGGCCTGGCTTGCTACTCCAGGCCATTAACCAGGTTTCATCCTCTACGTCTGAGAAAACAATGTTTTGTATTCAAACTGCTTCAGCCACTTCAAGAAAAGATTGCTGTAGAGTTGTCAGGTGCATATGATGATACTTTTGTTCCTGACCACACTCCTGTTGAGGAGCTGAACTTTGTTTACTCGGCAGTCATATTCCCTCCGAGGATGCTTGCAAAGGTGAAACGTTTACAACCGTCCTACGCCAGGCGGAGGAATGTGGAGATGGAGGGTCTGCAATAACGTCTGCTGGCCCGTCTGGAGCGGATGCAAGTACAAAGGAGCCTCGTGCATTAGCTGAAATATGCATGCATTTCAGAGGAGTGACTCTGCAACCTAAGGGACATGTCTGAGTCCTGCGATTTGTACCATACATGAACACTGCCGCTCCTGGTACTGCTCCCACTGAATCTCTCCCGCCTACAGATTCAAGTGATCCCCCTGGCAACTCTGCACTTAATGTACAAATGGATAAAATATACAGACATCCTTGAGGTGTGGTCGTATCTGGTCATGTCTGGACGAGAATGGGGGTAAGCTTTTAGAACATGGAGACTGCACTGAGTGGCTACACTGGGTAAAGTGAGCCGATGACAGTACATAACAAAAGGGTACAGCGCAGAAATATTTCTCAACAGGGCGTCCTCAACGTCAAATATTTCAGCACAAAATAAAAACATTCAGTGCCAGATCATGGCACCAGAGAAATTGTCTTACTGAAATGCTTTCACGCCCTGTATACAAGAAACGTCAGGTCGAACTCCATGCTCAGTAATAGTAGAACAGCAAAAGCAATAATAAAAAAAGCCTTCCCTTTGAGGTTATCCTCAATCATAGTTAAGAGCTCTAGCTTCCCGCGATTCCGCTAAAAATCTTGGAAATTCAAGTTACTTTTCATGGAAATGCGAGACAATAACGACACCCTGACTTTTGGAAATAACAGAGGAGCACAATGGCACAGGTTTCAGGCATGCAAGGAGGAGTCGACGCAGCTATCTTCCACGTATAAAATAAAAGCAACTATCCAAACCTTCGAGTATGAATAAAATATTTTTTTCTTATTTAAAGCACAAATGATTAGAAAAATGCATATTCGGGTATTTGACAGATATTCAGATGATTTGTGACAAGTATTACTTTCTCAGTAGTACATCGTTAATACTAGGATTCTGTGAATATTTGAACGAATATTACAGTATTCAAATTTACTTCAAGCAAATTGCCATTTTGCCGCTTTTAAAACTGAACAAGACATCTTCCAGCACGTAAATCGCCTGTAAAGGTAGTTTCACTGCAGTAAGGGTATGCCGTGAGGCAGTCTTTTTAAGGGAAATCTGCACTGCCGTGGAGACATGCTTCATTGGTAAATAAGCATATTACTTGTAATTAATGAAGTTTACATTGATACGTTTACATTGATTAAATATAATAAATTTGGAAACATGGCCGTGCTTTACCGCTACTATTAAAAATCCTACTACTATATTCCGATTCAATTATACTGATTACAATTCCCTGTAACTTTGCCTCGAACCAAAAAAAGCTAGTCTTTGATTCCCTTTTTATGTGTTATTAGCTCTTGGAAGGAGCAAATTTTACTGAATGTACAGCAGCTACTGTGTTTTGCATCATTTTGCCTGTATAGAGTGGCATGAAGGTATAGAGTGGCATGAAGAGTGGCATGAAGAAACCGTGCGGTGCCGCCATTCGGAAGCAAAGCTGCAGCATGGTTTGTTTTCCCGTGGCCTCCGAAGGTGCACCAATCTCGGGGGTATGGCAGCTACTAACATGACGTCATCTGCAGAGCTGATGAGAACGTGCACACTGAAACCGAAACCGCATTTTTTTATTGCTCCAAATCGATGTACACGGTGCAACGAAGCAATGCATATTATTGATTGGAGGGTCGGGATCCTGAATACACACCTAACCCAAAATGTTCAGAAAACGTTTCACGACCCCTTTAATTAAGTTTAAAATAATGCATGTACGTTTGGAGCCTAAAACTGTTTGTTAAATAAAATGTTGCATGTACCTTATGCCTGTTCAGTGTTTCCACGGAGTTTTACAGATTGATCAATCTGGATTTGCAGAATTTCAAAATTTCCATCACATAAAGTTAGGGGCCTTAATCATAATGCAGTGGAGCGTGAGAAGTGCTGTGGACCGATGTGATGGTATACGTGTAGCTGCCTCTCCCAGCGACTATCCCTCCGAGTACTGCTGGGTCCTTGCATAATACGTCCTCCTGAAAGTGTGTGTAGCCCAAACTGCCAGGTCGCCTCATCATAACCCAGAAAACTTTTTCTTACTGCAGTTATTTTGTCGTTTCGTGACCACAAATGAACAAAACTGTGGCCTAAAAATAGTACTCTGGCCACTATGGCTACATGCTCCTTCACTTCCTAACTTAGGGTGTTAACACAATTTGGACACAATGCTGGCTTTATAACTGTGATCTCACAAAAATAATGCAACCTGTCTCTAAGACTGTTAAGACATGTGCTTTGCTTCAATTTCGGAGAGTTTAAAGAAAATCGAAAATGACCTTTTTAATATTTCAATAATTTTTCGTATTTAGAGACATGCTTACTTAAACATTTTTGGTCAGCACTTCACATTACTATCTTCATTTATGTTTTGTACACTCTTTAAACTGATATGTGGTAACATTCAAGGAAAATATGAAAATTGTAGCTGCTAGCAACAAAAGTAACATAGCATTATTGAACAATGTGCCATGTTTGCAAATTTATTGATTTAAAAACCAATGCTGCAAGGTAATAAGATTGCTTCAACACATACTGTGCACAGTATGTCCCAAAATATTTTGACACACACAAACAGCTCCAGTAGTCTTTTTTCCTGGAAGCTTGCCGAAATTACATTTTTGCACAATCTGAGCAGCTCCAGCTCAAGGGAGACCTTTGAATATTTTTGGCGAAGGCAAAATTTTTTTCCGCAAAACTAAAATCAGTTGCGAAGCTTGTACAGCATATATATTTTTCAGCAAAACTGAAAAGGGTCAGTGGACATGTGAGTTCAGAGAAGGACTTCAGCACACTATAGTTAATATAGAAAATTTTTTCCACATTTCGGTATGAGTATTTTAAAACCGCAAATCATTCAATGAACTTTCTAGAAACAGATCACCTCAAGGGACTTCTTACAGCTACCATTGCTCCACCATCCTGTCAATATGATTTTGACCATGCTCTGGCAGTTAGTCGCACAACAATATGCTGCCACATTGGAAATTGATACCAGCTGCCTGTGATTATCTCGAATGCAAAATTAATGTTCAATTACAAATAGGTTTCATCCTCTCCAATCTTTCATGACAAAACCTGTCAAACCAGTTATTATATTCTGAAGTTTTATGTCCCAAAACCACATTAGGTAATTCTCATTTGTTCACAGATGCAGACATTGAAAGCAGTACGTTTTCATGAATTCTAGAATTTCAGATGATGTTGCATTGTTGCATCAGGTTTTCTGCACAGAAGCAACAATGGCTATCCTGCATCAAGCACAGGGTGTTGGTTCTGCACCGGCCTCCCGCTTGGTAGGTTGCCTTTGCATATTAGAGCCCGTGCATGTGTGTCTGTTAGATCTAACTTTCAGTCCCATGCCTATTTTAGTTGGCACGAGATAGACATGGGCTGTATAAAATTCAAACACCAGTGGCACACACCCGAATAACATGGGCTGAGCACTATGGATATGAGCCACACGTGATTGCAGTATCGTTAATCGTGACTGACGTACGTGACGAGTATATCATGTTAGTGGTGCAATGATCAATCATTCATGTTCATCATAGATTTGCACCCTACCATCCAAATTTTGGTTTATATGGGGTGAACAAAATGAACAGGAGAGCACAGAGATGTAGGCGGCTACATAGATACAGTCAAAGTTGCTCAACTTTGCCAAGAAAAAGGGTGTGTAGACCAACTATACTCTCACTGCCGGTACCCTGGTGATGCCACGACGGTGCAAAGGTTGGCAAGTGATACAGCCTGTGCCACCGCCAAAATAGAGGCCAAAGCGCACTGCAGAGCAGCAGATGGCCCGTAACTACAGCCATCTATGGAGGTGTACGTTGTTGATACACGGCTTAGTACACTGGTTCCAATTTTAACCTGCAGCAGATGGCAGGCTTGTTCTTTTTCACATAAATAGGAACAAGTACAAGCCTGGCTAATTCGACGATGGTTGTTGTTTGTTTCCCCAACCATGGCACTTTCTTGCCATGCTCCCTTTACGATACACAAGGTTGACAGGATCATTTAAATGCCATTCGGAAAGCCTTGTGCATAATGCACTCTTTTGTCTCCTGTGACTGCATACAGGAGGTTGTCACTGTAGAGTTACGCATGTAGCTTAAACAGTTGTTTACTGGCAAAGGCGTGTACGTAAAAACACCAATAACAAAAAAAAACTAATCCTTTTTTATCTTTGCGCACAACAAAATACTGCAATCTAAGATACTGACGGTTGCTATTACGCCAGGACATAATGCGGAGGCTGCAATACGTCTGTTCGTAACTCTAGACAGCTGCCTGTCAAACACAAGTATACCAAGAAAATGCCGAGCCATGCGATGACAAAATAGGTAAACAGATAAAGTCCCGACGGAAAAACACAAGAGGTTAAATTCTGTCAAGTAAGCATGACTGAAGTTGCCATCAAAATATAGTGCAGGGGAGCATACAAAGGAGATCATTTAAACAACAGGAAAAATTACGCACGTAAGTGTTGCACACTTGTCGACTCAGGCTGGCGTTAAGGCATTGGACGCCACGCCACAGAACAAGCATTTTCTACCAAGAATCTGTGTCATGTACGGTTGTTATGCAATAAACAGAGTGAATGCATCATGCGTAGCACCAAATATACGACTTCTACGCAGTCTTGCCTCACCTCAAGACTTCCTGCTCGCCTTCAGTGCTACTACAGCGTTCTTTTTCAACTCCTAATTAGTGGTCGATGAGCAGGGTATTTCTCCCTGGAGCCAGTGATCGACTCGACAGGCCCACCACATACATAACTGCATTGAAACCTGCGCGATTAAAAGGAAATAAGAATCACGTTGCCATAGCTGTAGCACCATAGCTGTAGCACAACGCCGTCCATGTCAGACGACGCGGAGTCATAATATTTCCAAAAGTTTACTCACCCTGCTGATGTCCACCGATCACCCCCGAGAGGCGGCCGAACCAAGGGACGCTCGCCGGTATGAACGCACGCCGATACGACAGAGCAGAGCACGACAAAAAGCGAGCGTGCGAGCGTGTTCACCTGTGTTTGCGAGCCCCGACAAGCCGCGTGTTTACATATCCTCACACTTACAGCGCTCGACTGCAGCGCCGCCACGGGCCATGGCGCTAAGTAAAATGAGCGCAGGCGCGCTAGGTGCTTTTCTGACGACCAAGCGCGGCCTAGGCACTAATTTGCGCGAACGTCCCTAGTCTATTTCGTCCCTAGAGCCGAGAGAGGCGTGGAAAAACGCGTGGCCCGTGATGGTTGTGTCGACTGCTTTGACGCGAAGCCGGTAAGTTTTTTGACGGCGCAGATGCGAAGTACGCTAGGCTTCACTTCTGGCTGTTGCGCATAAGTTCTTTCAAATATGTGTGCCTGGTTTCAAGTGGGATATGGTTGCCTGTAAACTGAGATCTGTCAGAGGACCAGGCTAGTGTTTTTTTCGCGCCAGCGCGCCTTTGCCGCGTTCGTATTTAGCATATGTCGTGGGAAGACATAAATCTATACACTTGGATTAACTGTCGATCACTTGAAGATTTTTGTTAAGTTTCGTTCACGATACTCTTGGTGAAAGGCTGAATGAAGTGATATTGTACCACTCGGACTCTTATCGTCGTCTGAGCTAGGTGTGATTGCACATCAGCACGATACACTCGCAAATATTAGAAGATAAATATGCTACTGGCGCATCACATACCAGCTAAGATTTTGAATATTCAGCGTGTACGTCAAGAGTTTGCTTGTAAATGTGCAAGGAAAGTGGCGTAATGAAAGCGGAATGCATTAAAGACCCAATTCATTTTTATACAGCCAAGCAATAGCAAGAAACTTGGAAAGTTCCAATTCGGTGTATAGTTGTACTACATGTGTTAATCAATATGATATAATAAATTAAACAGAAATCGATCCGAGGGTCGCTCTGGCTGCACTTCGATGGAGGCGAAATGTTGAGGCCCGTGTACAGTGCAATGTGCAGTGCACGTTAAAGATCCCCAGGTGGTCGAAATTTCCGGAGACCTCCACTACGGCGTATCTCATAATCAGAGCTGGTTTTGGGACGTTACACCCCACAAATCAATCAAAATCAATCACTCTCTGCAACAGGGGATCATCTCTGCATATTTTATCAACACATGGAAGCAAAATATTAAGGCTTCTTACATACCCATATTGACCAGCTTACAGCGCAAACGGGGACGAAGACGAAGGAAAGACAAGGTGACAACACGAGCGCTGACTCTCAACTGAAGTTTATTCCAAGAAACGACACGAATAGGAAATAAAATTTCTGGAGTGCAGCCTGCCATCATGAATGACGCGGGAATAGGTTCATTTGAAAGTTTGTGTTCACTCTACCTGCTTCTGTGTATGCTTTCTTGGACGCACGTGGGTGCTCCACGTGTGATGGGAGTTTTACGTCACTTGGATGACTTTGCTGTACACGCGCAATCGCTCCGTTGAAATCTTGGTTAACATGTGTATTTATTCGTGTCGTTTCTTGGAATAAACTTCAGTTGAGAGTCAGCGCTCGTGTTGTCACCTTGTCTTTCCTTTGTCTTCGTCCCCATTTGCGCTGTAAGCTGGTCAATATGAATTATCACCAACTCGCCCAGATTTCCGTTCTCGTTTCTTAACATACTGTTGAGGACAGGCATTTTCATGGGGTGGGACTGGCTGATTGTTTTCGGTACCTTGTTTTAGGTGTGTCCCTATATTAGAAAATTTCGAACAGATCAAATAGTGTTCTATTTGGCTTTGTATTCGAATCGAATATTTCATATTTGAAATACTGAGTATCCTTTCAATCATTGTTGAATAGTCACCACTGAAGAACGAGCTTCAAATGAAGGGAATGTCAGAATTGCGAGGGGCTGTATTCTTGATCACTGAACTACCATGAAGCTTGTAGCCCAACATTTTACGGGGCTATGAAGGCTATGTTGATTCCCGGATATAGACTTTTTGCTTAAGATATTGCAGTGTCACAGAAGCTAAAGTGTCATCAATTTACTGTTATTGTCATGATATCTGTAGTTTTCTTGATTGAGCCCTTGGCGGTATGCATGGAGGAATAAAGAATGCTAGGATAAGGCATCACGCGACAGTCACACGAAAATATTGAAGCCCAGCCATAAAAGACTAAGAATCATGGCAAATAGGCTTCAGTCACATGATAGGCAAGCGGTAAGTTAATGTATAGTCAAGTGCCACATACGGTTACTTGATATCTCAAAGGCTCTAGTCGCCACTGTATGCAAGCCTGCCTCAGTTTAAATGATTATATGCTTGTCAAATAAATCTACTCGTAATGTTCCTTTGTTAATGTTTATGAATGTTTCGAATAAAATGTGGAATTTTTAGGCTATTTTAAAATGAAATAAAATGTGGAATTATCGGGCTGTTTTGAAAATTTTTGCCTTGCTGTCCAAAAGCTATTTGAATTACATTCGATGCGCATTCAGTTTGGTTTTGTCACTATTTGAGTTGTGTTCAATTCGGTTCTAAATTTCGCTATTTGCACACCCCTACATCTTTTTCACCAACATGGGCACATGTGGATGCATGTCAACATGTCAGCACGAGGATTGAGAAACCTTTATTTCTGCAGCCGATCACAGTACAGGAAGTGGTTTTCACAATTACTGATTTAAGCTACTCAGACCACTCAATGTGCCTCAGGAGCGACTGCACCAGTTCTTGTGAACAAATCTAATATCTGCCCCACTACATCAAGATTTCCAATAAAGGCACAAATTGCTGAGGTAGCGGTGCTCCTTTAATACGTGAAATTGAAATCAATTAGGCAATTACTGCCTGTCTATCAGCCTTGCTGATTTCTTGAATACATATAAAGTACTCCATTGTAGGCTCATGAATTACATTGAAAGCTGCGATGTTTTAACACTACAGCAATTAGCGTTGAGTTCAGCAAAAGATATGCCAGTGGAATTAGCTTTGCTTCACCATAATAATAATAATTCCTGGTCTCTTATGTCCCAAAACTATATGATTATGAGAGATGCCATAGTGGACGGCTCCAGAAATTTTGACCGTCTGACGTTATTTAACAGGCACTGACATCCCACAGTATACAAACCTTAACATTTCGCTTCCGTCGGCTTCACCATCAAGAATATATTGTTCCCATAATTACAAGAAAGACAGACATTTGAAGGACTAGAGCCAGGTGTATTTACACAAATTTAAAACAACCAAACAGTGATTGCTTTATATCTCTTTGCAATGTGCATTATAATCTACTGTTGATAAATGTGTGAAGTTTATACATTGTGATTTCAAGGGTTTTTCAATTACAAGGTGTGATTTCAAGTACAAGTGTGAGAAAAATTGCCTGTGTATTGTGGAGCCAATTATGATAATTGCAGTATAATTAACTATATAATTATTTTGCTGTCATGCTACAGTTCTTCATAAAATTAATTCATCCAACTGCAACGAGCATTATACTAGCAAGGGAAAAAATATTTACAAATTCCCTTTAGGACTCTCTACCATGCCATGTCCCACCCGCTGCCTTCACTAAACTGACCTTGTGTAGCAAATCATTTCACCGACAACTTACATAAGCCAACCTCAAATAAGAGCAATGTTTAATTTGGCATAAGCTCACTATCCGTGGATTCCTTGATGCTACTGGCATGCAAATGGCAAAGATGTGTTACATGTACAAGCGAGGGCACAGCTTTGCAGGATCCAGCAAGAACCACCACTAAAATGGTGCATATTTACTGATTCTAAGTCAGCCCTTCAGTGTCTGTTAACTGCACTACGTTGTGGGTGCAAGACCAACTAGTGCTGGAAATCAGACAAATGTACCATCACGTAAGAGAACAAGGCCATAGTATAATTTTCAGTGGGTTCCAGGCCACTGTGTCATCATGGGGAATGATATGTCAATGCTGCAGCTAAGAATGCTCATGAAATTAGCGTGCAGGAAGCCATTCCACTTTCGAGAACTGACGCAGCGACGAGGATCCATTCGCTCGCACTATTGCAGAATTGACGTGGAACAAGGCTGGGTTCCAAAACACCCACCTTCACCGCATGGATCCATCACACTGGTTTCAGGCCCTTTCAAGACTTCCGCAATCGGAGATGACCGTTCTTTGCTTGCTACATCGGAACGGCAGACACTGCTGCTTGCTACCATTGCGGCAGAGAGGAATCTATTGCCCACATCCTCTGTGACTGTCCTCAGTACAGGAACCCAGTGGCAATCCCTCGCAATGGAACTATCGCGCCTTGACGACCGACAGCTGTGTGAACAATCAGTGTTGGAATGGCGGAGCAATTAACTTTCAAGTGGGCAAGCCATGAAGGCCTTGCTGAAGTTTTTACGTGAGACTGGCCTTGTTGAATGACTGTAACTCCGTCGTATGTGTGTGTGTGTGTGTGTGTGTGTGTGTGTGTGTGTGTGTGTGTGTGTGTGTTTACCTTTCTCTCTCTGTCTCATCCTTCTAACCTTTTTATCTCCCCTTACCCTGCCCCCAATGCTGGGTAGCAAACTGGAAGTGCCATTCTAGTTAAAGGAGTACTGACACCAATTTTCGAAGCTGAGTTTACTCCACCATACAACTCTCCTATATGCGTAGACAACACTGAGCAAATGTTAAGCTCAGGAAATGCTGATAAGATATTTTAATTTGACGTCAAAGTCAATTTTCACATGGCGTGCCTACTGACATCGACACTAGTGTGACGTCAGGCTACAGTACAAATTTTGGTGACTTCACGCAGCAGTATGGCAAGTTGTGATGGCGTCGGGTACAAAAACATGCAAAATGGCCGCTCGCGCGTCACACGCGGTCGTCTGCTTTTGCCGTTCAGTCGCCGTAGTTAAGAGTGCCCGTGAAGCGAGCGAGCGAGGTCGAATTACCCTCTATCGTCATATGCGCCCGCGTATAATCGGTAGGTAAGGTCGCTATGGTGCCGGCATTCTGCCCTTGAAATGCCGCGGAGGTCTCGGAGGCCACCTTAGCTTATCGCACGCTCCGGAGCCACGCCGACACCCACCGTGTGTGTGGTGTACGTTGCATCTTGCACTGTGCCGAAGTATTTGCTGTCGTCGCAGAGTCGCTATACAAAATTTTATACATCATTGACCCCACACTTGCTACAGGCGCTGCGCGCGAGAGACCACTGGTAGAAAACGTCACGATTTTTTGCGAAGCACGTCACGAGAGGCTCATTACTATGCACATGCTTTGTCATGACGTCAGGCTACAGTAGGAACCGAAACCAGCTTTTAAAGGCATGCTGTAAATAAATTTTCACGGCGCGCTCACGCTTACCAGTACGTTTTCTGGGCTCTGGAGGGCTTGGCCTTTCATATTCATGCAAAAAAACGCAACTGAAAATTTTCGTGGCAGTACTCCTTTAACCTCCCTACTTTCCGCACAACTCTTATCTCTCTCTCTAGTAAGTACACACGTACAAGCATTTGGAGATATCGTGCTTAGGCTAACATTCAAATGACACAGTATTTACAACAATATACAAAGTTAGGGACAGCTACTTAGTGTAGCTTTAAAAAGAGCAGGATTACTTATGCTAGCAATGTCAGCTGATAGTCCATTCCATATGTTTTAGATACAAATTATCGCAAGTGTCACCGTGTTATAATGAGGTGCACATACTTTGTGCGTATGATCTCTACATGAAGAGATGAATGGTGCTGAATTAATCCTTGCTAACTGAAGTGCGGGGTTTCGGTAGTATATTTTATGAAATAAACACAAACGGTGACTGCTTTCTATGGGTAAGAGGGGAGCAAGGTTCAGGGTGGATTTCATTTGTGCTACGCTTGCTGATGATGGTAATTAGGCAATATAAACCGAGTGGAAGGATTCTCGGGGCTTCCAAGGGAGCTTGTGAACATGGCGTGATGAGGATACCATACTGACAATTGTGGTTTTCATTTCCAATTCCTATTGTGGATGGACAAATGTAGTATACAGCAATTGTTTGTGATAGTGGAGCGACCGAAAAGTTCCTGCAAAAGTAACGAAGTGTGCGGTTAGCTTTGCCCATCATGAAATCAACATGGCGCTTCCAGGATAAGTTGTGGGCTATATGAGCACTGTCATACCCGTAGGTTTTAACGCTGTCTAAGTGGATGTTGTCTAATAAGTAGATGGGGCAATTCTCATTAGTATGAGGTACTTGCATCAACTTACTTCTTTCTGTTAAGTCACATAGGCCATTTCTATGACCAGTTAAACAACGTGCTTAAATCATCCTGAAGAAAAAATACATCATAATGACACGTGAGTAATTTTATGATAAATTACAGCAGTCATCTGGCTGTGGCCATATTTGTTCTCTCGGCAACCAGTAGTTTAAATAGAATGACTCGTGCTCACAAGTTTTCCGACTGCTTTGTCGTGCCCCACGGGGGAACATGATTGAGGCCTTTATTGTTTAACATTTAGGTAAATGATGTTAATATTAACCACAGTGCCAAATTTATCATATATGCAAATGGCACTGCCATATCTTTTTTCTAACTGTGGTGTCCACCCCCTTATTGCTAATTTTAACGACACTGTAGTTCAGCTACAGCAGTAGTTCTCATTCGACTCAGTGAAGAGTGATGAAAACAAAAGTAGGAGAAAAAAAAGACCAATCCTTCCCTCATGCCATTCTGTTCTTCAGTGTTCGTCCTGTTGACATTGTTGGTTATTTTGAATGCCTTGGTTGGTATTTCATGAATGCACATCTGTCCTGAGAATTTCATGTGAAAAAAAAACTAGCTCAAATAACTAAATATGGTCATCTCAGATAGCTTGTTTCTGCAAAACCTAAAATGTTAGTTTACAGTTATATTTTTTAAACACATGTGCACTACAGCCACATTGTCTGGGGTATAATTACATTCTTCATTCTACGAAGAATTTCTGTTTTTTAAAAGCAATACCAGCTGAGGTTCTTGCGTTATACCTAGCATAATGCGACAAACTCTGGTTATTGTTTTTTCCCACATAGGGGGGGGGGATGTTATGGTTATCACTGTCACTTGAGTTCTAGATTTAGATGTGGAGCAGAGCTGGGAAGAGATTGTCAGGAAAGTATTCTGCAATACAGGTATGGAAACACATGTGCTGGAACGCACATACTGAGGTAGATTTGTTTTTGACGTAATTAGACATTTTGGAGGTACTTTTACGAAAAGAAGAAAAAGATATCCCGCCATACAGATACAAGAAGGTAAAGACTTGGCAAACCGTTTTATCGAGTACTTCACGAACCTTGTATGTAGCGTGCACAATAGTGGAGCTGCCAATTTTTTGGATGTAACAAACTTGGAAAGTGCATTTTGTCGGCTTACCTCTCCAGATGAAGCGTGCGCAATATTTATGTCCCTAAAAAACACCCAAGCACGCAATACTGATGGGCTGCAGATTAAACCGATTAAATTTGTTATCGACATCCTCGTCTCTGTGCTCACTCACATAGTATACATTCTTTGTTTGTCTACTGGAGTGTTTCCCTCTAGCATGCAATGCGCCAAAGTTACTGTCTTGTTGAAATCTGGTGACAAAAACAGCCTTTCCAATTGTCGGCCTGTGTCAGTGCTCCCAATAAGCTCAAAAGGTCATACACACTTTCACGAAAAAAAAAATACAGGCACCTGCGTAGGCCGTCGCCGGTTAAATGAATAGGAGCGCTCGCTGAATTACTTATGACTGTCAATGCACTGCTCTGAGTGACCCAGGCAAAGCAGCAGACTTGGTCTGCCATACTATTAGTACATGCTCATGCAAAGTATGTACTATTACATGCTTTGAAGTATTACATACTTTGTAATATAATTATTACAAAGTATGATTACTGACCTAAACAGGCAAAATAGAACAGCGGGCCTGAATATTAATATGCAGAAAACTAAAGTAATGTTCAGTAGCCTTGGGCAAGCACAGCGATTTGAGATAGCTGGCGAGGCACTGGAAGTAGTAAGTGAATGTCTACTTAGGCCAGGTAGTGACCCCTGATCCGAATCATGAGGCTGAGGTAATTAGGAGGAATATAATGGGGTGGAGTGCATTCGGCAAGCATTGTCAGATAATGAATGGTAGCTTACCATTGTCTCTGAAAAGGAAAGTGCATAACAGCTGCATCTTACTGGCACTCACCTACGGGGCAGAAACATGTAGCTAACTAAGAGGGTTCAGCTTAAATTGTGAACGACGCAGCGAGCTATGGAACGGAAAATGGTAGGTGTAACCTTAAAGTACAAGAAGAGAGCGGAGTGGGTTAGGGAAGAAATGCGTGTTGGGGACATATTAATAGAAATTAAGAAAAAGAAATGGGCGTGGGCGGGCCATGTAATGCGAAGACAAGGCAGCCGTTGGTCATAAAGGGTAACAGAGTGGATCCATAGAGGAGGCAAGCGCGGCAGGGGGCAGCAGAAAGTTAGGTGGGCAGATGAGATCAAGAAGTTTGCGGGGGTAAATTGGGTTCAGTTAGCACAGGACAGGGATAATTGGAGATTTATGGGAGAGGCCTTTGCTCTTCAGTGGGCATAGACAGGCTGGTGATGACTATTAGTACAAGTGGGAATGGCACAATAGAGTAGGTAGTGCCATGGTTGATTTTTCTTAATCCCCAGAACAAAAAGCGGCAATATGCTGCAACTCGAGTGAGTCTTCTTATGTGTATTTGCCGTGGCCAAGCGTACTCTATTTTGCGCTGGTGCTCATCAGAGAGCCCCTGTGACATACTTAACTCATAAATTCAGTTTTCATGTCAACTGAGCGATAAAATAAAGATACACTCACGCAATCAAACTTTCACACATGACAAAGAAGTGTCGACGAAAACTAGAATATAGAAATACTTTTGCTTACTCCCCTCTAGTACTAGGGATTAATAGGGGTTATAGTACAAAAATATAATGTGCGTAATCTTTGTTGACTTTGGTGTTATGGCTCGGACGCTTTGGCGCAGGTGAAAAAAAGACGATATTCTTTTCTGGAGATATGACCGCACAAATGAAGCGCCAAATCGCTTCGCGTCGTTGCATTTGACTGCATGCTTTTGTCCCGTTATAATTCACCCATTATTAGTGAGCAGGGTACGCCCGGAAACGCACAAACAAAATGTTTGATTTTTCACTTTTGTTTGAAAGTGAAAGCCCCATAGGGCCCCCCCCCCGGCTATGCCCCTGATGTACTTCCACTGGTTGCTCTGTGCATAGCAGTTTGTAGTAATTCCAGTGTAACTATGAAAAGTGCCTTGCGATTTAAGTGTACCGGTGATTTTATTTCTTTGTAGTTACATGTTCTTATGTATTCTTGGTATGTGTTTCCTTTTTTTATACCTTGTTAATCTTGGAGCGTTATGCGACGCATGCTAAATTTGTCTTTTTGATGGGAATGACTAATGTGCATTGTTATGAATCAACATTTATAATATCCCTGTACTTTTATGGTCAAATGCAGGTGGTAAATTTCCTGCTCTTACAATCAATGTCAGATGTCATGTATTTTTCTTGTAATTTTCGCTACCAGATGTAATCAGGGCCAGAGCCCTTGTCAAGCTGCTGGAAAGCAGCTTTTTGCTCCAGTCCTGGCATTTTGCTCCAGTCCTGGCATAAACTGTCTGAAGTCTGAAACTATCTGAAGATGTAATAATACAAATAGTGGATTTTTTTTTGTATTTAGAGAGTTCAGATGCTCTACAAAGACACATCAATAATGTGCATCATAACATTATACATATTGTGGCAATGCATGGAAACAAACTTGCCAGTCAAGCATACTACTCGAATCACTAACAACTGTGAATTAGTAGAAAAGTGTGTTACTATTTTACACAAACGCCCTATTTTGCTGAGAAGGTTGTTGAGGTAATTTCACTGTAACAGCAGCAGCTTCTCAAATCTTGTAGAGAACAATGGCTTGGGCTTAGTGCAAGACTCGTGAACAAGAAAAGCCTTTCTAGCTCTGCAGGCGAGCATGCATTTGTGTTATGAGGAATAAATACTGCTTGATGGCAGGTAAACGTTGCTGCATGGTAATACCTTTTCTAGGTCAAGGTATACTCATACACTTCCACTTTAATGTGGGCCTGCTCTATTGGTTTGTTGGTAACAACTTTATTTAATGTCCTGCAGTGGTTTTAACCGACCGGGTCTTGAGTCTCTCACGAAGGGACGTCGAGACCTTGATATCTCATGAGCAGTAAATGTGAATGCTAATGTAAATGTAAGTGTATATGTAAGTGCAGTCTGCTAGACTGGAAGCAAACCTTTTAATGACTTTTCTCCCTTCAAACGTTGTCCGATTTCCGTCAGAAAAAGGGACGAGATACCTGCGTGCAGCGTAGTATAGCGATACAATTGTTACATAGTAAGCGCATTTCACTACTGAGATACTAATGCCTCTTTCAAATGTATCTCGAAACAGAAATACAGATACTCAGAAGTATCTCTGAAATATTACAGTGATGCTGCCCAGCCCTGATATGAAGTCACATATAACAATCATACCTTGGATACTCTGGCACATCTTGTAACAAATGATCAATATGATAGGAGAGTGAAAGTTGTCACACACGGGACATTTTCGTAAAACGTTGACGTTGGATTTTGTAGCGCTGCAAGACACGAAAGCGTCTTGCAGTCTAATGCATGCAATTTCAACAAGTAGGGCTTGCGTCGGTGACTTATCTGATCTGGTTCACATCAACGTTTTTGTGCGCATTGCAGTTTGCAAGTTCAATTTTGGCGGCTATGGCGATTGCGATGAAACCGAGCCAACTGAAAGGACTGCTTTCGCAAGCTATGCTGTGCCATGCCAAAATAAATAAATATATATGCTAAGAACCTAAAGACGATTAAAATAGTATACACCAACCGTAAAATAATTT
>JABSTT010003121.1:0-26032 GCA_013339685.2 Hyalomma asiaticum
AAAACATACAAGCACTTTGAGCCATCTTGTCAGCACAACACGAGAAGCCTTGTTTACAATAAAATGTTCCATCGTGCCAACAATCTAGCCTATGATACAACGTCGCGGTACTTCTACCTCCGGGATATACAGAATAGCTTGCACTCAAAATACAAATGAAATAATTACCTTCAAATTGCTCCATCGTCGCCAACAAATCCATCGCAGATCGACACCCGCGCAACACAATGGATCTACGTATCCGTGCTTGCCATGGGCGAAAACATTCGTCACGTGCGTTGCCTGCAGTCATCAGGTCTTCCGGAGATGAAAATAGCAGCACACAAGTCCCAAAATTATATTACGCAGCACACAAGTCCCAAACTGCTTCGAAAACATCACAACTGCGCGGCGCACGCGCACGCTTAGCCTCCGCACGCACACCCTCACTTGACCGGCTTGGCTTGGCTGGCTTGGCCTATCCTGCCGCGCCGCCCACGTGTGCCGTACGAAACTAACGTTGCGTTTCAGCATTTTTAGGGAGATGTCAAAAATGCTTCTGTACGGAACTTTCGCTGCACATTTGCGTAAGCGAATTTTTTTTTGCAGTCAATAATACATCAAGACATAAATGTGTACACGACCGCATCACCATACATTATTTAATTTCCAATGCATATGCTGTGCAAACCTGATATATATTCCGTCTCCATGAAAACATTGCAGAACGTTAATCCGAACACACATACAATGTATACATGTGCAGCCTCTTTCAGTCCATTTTCATACCCCAGGTAGACAAAATTTCCAGGGCCCTCCACTATCATAATCATGTCGTAGTTTTGATATGTAAAACCAATTATAAAATAGTCTATTTTCAACTACCCATGCACGCACGGATCTTGAATTGCTTTGACCCAAGTGTCCCTTTTGAAGTATATAGATCACCGCCAAATACATGGCGCCCAGTTTGGCTGCCAGCAGACCATGCACATGTGGTCCCAGCACGACCTCCTCTATAAAGTTTATAAAGGAGGTCGTGGGTCCCAGATGTCCTAAAATTGGAACCAGATGCAAGCCTGATGGTCCCAGTTTCCTCCCACATGGGTACCAATTGGCCCTGTCGGGTCTCAGATGGGCCCCATCGGGTCCCAGACGCGCCCCATCGGGTCCCAGATGGTCGCCTTCGGGTCCCAGATGGTCGCCATCGGGTCCCAACTGGTCGCCATCGGGTCCCAACTGGTCGCCATCGGGTCCCAACTGGTCGCCATCGGGTCCCAACTGGTCGCTATCGGGTCCCAGATGGTCCCCATCGGGTCCCAGTTGGCCGCCAACGGGACCAGTTGGTTCCAGACTGGGACCAGTTAGGAACCAACTGGGACCATTTGGTTCCAGGCTGGACCAGTTGGTCCCAGTTGGTACCAGTTCATTACCAGTTACACATTTTCACCTGGGTGATGTCACGGTGCAAGAACACGGACGAAGACGACGACCTCAAGGGAACAAAGAAGACGCAGGCTGACGGTCCGCCATTGGGGCTGCACCGGCTAATCTCCCTGTTCTAAAATACACTACCATCAGAAGCGTATCCCTGTGCCCGCTTCAATATCAACGAAACATTTTCTTCCTTGACACTGAAGGCGACGAGAAGCTATAGACGGATACAACTCGTCTAGAGTGAAGCCCCTCCCAGCCACTGTACCTCCGCGCATCTTCGACTAGTTCCTATAGCCTTCCATATAACCAAAATAAAGCGACAGTAAAACAGTGATGAAGACATTAAGAATTTAAGCACCTATAGGTGCTTAAATTCTTAATGTCTTCATTGGCATATTAGAGGGGAACATGAAAATGGCAATTCTTTGTGGAGCTGAAATCACGCGATGACCATGCAAAAACCGGCTGCGCCACAAGCTCAGTGAAGTTTAACACGAAAGACGGGCTCGGAACCGAAGTGAACTGTACCATGAGCTTTTCCAGATGGAAACGCTGAGACTCCACGCATTTTTGTCCACCTTCTAGCTTCTAACGATGAAATGACTCAAGAACAGCAGACGCAGACGCTCTGCAGGAAGCGAGAGCATAAATACGGCGCCATTTTGAAAAAGTCGCATGACGATTTTATTTCCTTCTGTGATTGGACCGCGGAGTAACACTGCCGCATGCTGTCCGTGGGCCGTTGATGCCAACTGCAGTTTTCTTTCAGATGCGGAGCATCTCTTGCTTGCGGGCATGTCACGCGTCAACCGACGTCCGCACTCACACTACGCATGCGCGACTCTCTTCTCCTTTCCCCCTCTCCAACAGCTGCTGCAATAAATGAGCGGGTAGAAAGCGCGCGCGCGCGGCGTCCGTCCGCACTCACACTACGCATGCGTGATTATCCTCTCCCCTTTGTCCACTGTGTTCACAAGTATGAACGCAGCCGACGCAGCTACCAGTTCAAGATGGGTGGTCGTTGAGGAAGGGGTTAAACTTTTTCCATTCTACTGAATCGAAATGCAGCACAGACACACACACACACAGACAGACCAAAATTTCTGCGTTGAAGTATCCCAAGAAAGACTCTCATCTTTAAAATTTCAGAAATCGCTGTGAAAGTCGCTGGACGACAGTAAATCATCGTTGTTTGTGCGGCCCGCGTGTAACTGACACGGCCGAAAGAGTTGCAGTGAGGCTATCACGAATTGGTGTCGCTACATGGCTTAGCTCTACGTACGACTGTGCAACTAGAGGTGGTAGGTATCCGTAGCGCCATAACTTATCATTTCACTAAGTAGGGAAGTACCCACTATGCCATAATTACGGGGCATTGTAACGTGCAAATCTGTATAACTGCACATCCTTATAGAGAGTCTCCTGGCATCGTTTTCCCGAGAACAAACCGAACTCTCGGCCCGACATCGACGGCGAGCTGCGGTTTCGGCTTCTCTCTGCACAGCTGTATGTTGTGCCCGACGTTGCCTTGCCGCAGCCGCGCGCGTAGCTCTGCGATTCGCTTCTTCAGCAGCGGTCCGGACCTTACGAGGAGGTGCCATCAGGTATATTGAAGAGCCAAGTCAAGTTGCTGTCCGTGCTGCGCATGTCGCCTGGCACGATACGACACGATAAGGGGCAGCGGTTCGTAATAATGATGACGGTAAAGTTGAAGAAGTTTGCTTCATAACGATAATGTCTCTGTAATGGGTGCAGAGCTACGAAGCAAGCACCCCTGTGTCCTTTGGAATTATTCCTCGAACTCGTTATGCAATCCACTTTCCGCAACGTATAGTGGCGTATTATTATTCTGCCACATTAAATTACATTTGTTAATGCAATTCCTCAGCAGACGTTTTAGGTATTTTAGCGATGACTTATCAAGCACAGGCGTAGCTCAGTGGTAGAATGCTCGACTGCCACACAGTGTGGGTTCGAATCCACGCAGAGGACGAGTTGGAATACTCCTCGGTCCTGATTATTTCTTCTAGAATTTGTGCGATATTGGTTACGGACAGCAGCGGGCGGACAACTACGGTGCAAAAATGACCCTTGTTGTGATCTCATATCAGCTTACGCTGTGAAAGATGGGACTATCCATCAACTATCCAGTTACTATCCAGTTACTGTTGCGTATGAATGGTGCTGCTACATCTGAGAAAGCCGTGCCCCCTCCCCCCCCCCCTTTTTCGACACATGGCAAGTCGCATTAGTTTGCGTGCTGACGTGTTCAAATGTGCAGTGTGGCTCAAATGAAAAAGAAACAATGGATGACCATTCATCTATATGTGTCATCCATTCTTTGTCCCTAGAATGTGCCGTACTGCACATTTATACAAGTATAGTTTAACCTATTACAAAATAGCACCAGGACAGTTACACCCAACAATCACTGTAACAGCAGGGATAGACATTGGATCTAAGATATGGGTAGCCTGGCTAGTTCTAAATTCCTAGATGCATTGTTCTAGGCTTCAAACCCATCATATACAAAGTGGCTCTTACGTCTCTCCTTGCAACACACTGAAATGCACCTTTCCTCATCATGAGTCAACCCTTTTCCATCTGCCCGGCATCAAGCAGAAGGGAAAAGCTGACGCGCTGCTGCATGGTAGTGGTTACGGGAAGGCCAGTGTGTAATAATGTGCAGAAAATGGTTTAAGCCGGAAGTTGCAGTTCAATCCTCTCGGCCTCGGTGCACTTACAAAGCACAAATAATAATAATTCTGGATTATTATGTTCCAAAGCCACGATATGATTGTGACAGACATCGTAGTGAAGGGCTCCAGAAATTTTGACCACCTGCAGTTTTGTAGCATGCGCCGACATTGTACAGTACAAAAAGGGCCTCTAGCATTTCACCTCTATCGCAAATGCGGCCGCCATGGCCTGCGCTGCTGACCCCCGACCTTTGGGTCAGCAGTGAAGCGCCATGGCCACTAGAGCCACCACAGTGGTTCCATAGTGCAAAATGCTAAGAAATACGCAAACAAGTGCACGATCAGGGATGAGGCAGAGTCAGTAGATAAGGATTACAGGCGGAGTATCGAGACACCACGGATTGATAAAGGACAAAACATTTCGGCAGAACGCGAATGTATCGTTAACACAACTGATACATCACGAAATTTGACACCGTTGCCCGTTACAATCAACAATAAAAGCACGGCTTTCACGAAGAGGAATTCACTCAGTATTTTTCTTTTCTGGAAGACTAAAATTTCCACAACATTTTAAGAATATGCTTTTCAATATTTAGTCTATTTTTACACTACCTGTTGAGCTTGGAGTCTCACGGGAGCCAAATATATCTTTGTTGCAGCCAGTATCATGGCAGCTCCCACGTTTTCAGTTTTATTCTAAAAAGGAATGTCACTGAAACGAAGCTTGAAAAATGAAGGTTTGCATTTAGTTCGCTATAACCAATAATACCCCGATCAGTGTTTGTTATAATGAGGTTCAACTGTACGTCTCTCCTGCCACATTTCGTAAAACTCATGTCTGAGGTGCAGAGAAGTCCATAACGGCTGGTTGCTGGAAAAGTTTTCACGAACGGTACCCTCTCAGAGACCACTGGTTACACTGGTTGAGCTTCATCACTGACCGTTATCTGCCTGCTTTGTTTTGCAAGGCACTGAAGTTTTCTATGCAAGTAGCTGCCATTTTAAAGAGAGACAAACGCTAACTACTTGACAGCAACATATGCTGCAAAACTCACCTAAGTGGTTTGCTTTGAATCCAGTGTAGAAGGAAAGAGAAAATGGTACAACGACATCAGTGTAGTAAGCCTATAGTATTCCTTTATTGAACAAAATAATACGTACAGTAAAACGATGCTTCATGCTTTGAAGCCGCGGAAAATATCAGAGGGGGCCTCATGTTTCTGAGGTACGTCCACATGACTAGCTGAAGTCCAAGTGCATTGTCACAAGGAATATAAAGAATAAACAACATAGAACATGAAACATTATTTAATAAAGTTTTGAAGCACCTCAAATAACACATAAAGTCCTTGCGATAGAGAATAAACACAGAACATGAAACATTAATAAAGTTAAGCACCTCAAATAACGCAAAAAATCCCTACGAAGCATTTCCGAACATGCACAGCATGTTCTGAAATACCAACAAATAAAAGGTAAGCTTGGCACAACAGTGTGCAGGTCACAAGTTAAAAATGAAAGACAGTGCTATTTAAAACAATGAAACTTTAAAATGTAAAATACTATAATCAACAACATTAAATCAGGTACACCCTCGGTGAGGAATAAGGCAAGAGTGGCTACAGCTGCATTATCACTGAGTTTTGTACCATCGAGCTTAAATTAGTGATGCCTGTGCCTTCAGGTTTGTGCCAATGTCACCAGGACATAATGGTGCCACAGCGGTACAGGAAGCTGCACCAATCGAGGGCCAATGTTGGGCCACATGTTGCTTCATGGGACTGGGTGGCGAGCCATTGGTGGGGTGCCCTCTTCCCGCTGCAAAGCCTCGATAACGATTGCACCGTAGGGCTCTTCCTGACTGAGGTGCACGAGACGGCGCTTGTGAAGACCTGCACAAGAATCAGCAAATAATCCAGAGCTGACAATCGTGCTGCCAGTAGAGGCCCAACAACCAACGCTTCTGCCAATATAGCATACAACCATGTGGTTTAGAATACGTCAACTTAATGGTATGGGTCAGGCACCAATGCAAGCTGCAGACAAGGTCACACTTGCATGGAATTGGCACCAGTAACCAATAAAGGTGACAAACTGACCAAGGTCACATGACCAAACGAGACAGGCAACCATGGACCTTATTCATAGCTGTGCACAGAGTCCTTCACGTTAGGGCAGGATGGGGGTGGCTGGCAGCCCCCGCCACGCATCGGACACCATTCAACCATCGACAAAGGACCTCCGATATGATTTCACAAAATTCTGAAGGCGGGATAATTTAGGGAATTGATTTGTGTGGATACACACATATCATCTGCCAAATACCAACAGCAAATACTGCTCTAAAACTTTAATGTCGATGTTAAAGTGTGTGAAACACAACCAAGCCGCCAACAGAGGACCTCGCAAAAAGGATGTCTCACATTATTGTATGCAAACAAACGACCATCCACCACCAGTTTGTGTAGGCCAATGCCACTGCCATGCTGTTTGCGAGACACATATTCTCCTCGGACATTGTTCGCACCCTCTGCCAGAGATTTCTATTGTTGAAGGACCCAAGCAGTGCTAAAGGACCCTGCGTTCTTTTGTTGTCTTTCCATGTTCTACTGTTCACCGGAGAACAAAGCACATGAAAAGGAGAATCAGTAGCGTCCACCCGTTTTGTGGCACGGAGCTACAAGAAATTCCAAATGGATTTCTCAGAAATGAAAAGCTTCTTAGCTGCCGAAAAATTCACCCTGGTCCGGGGTTCGGACCCAGGACCAACAGCTGGGGCATTTGCTCTGCCCATTGGGCTAACCAGGAGGTTAGTGATTAACAGCGCGAGGGTGAATCCATTGGCAACTCGAAGCACATGAGCACGAAAATGGCAAATGAGTTCTGTAGAATCCTGCAAGTGGAGCAATGTTTATGAAAGGGAAAATTAGCATCCACCCATACACATGGATTTCCTTGTAGCTTTGTGCTACAGATGGGTGGATGCTAATTTTCCCTTTCATAAACATTACTCCACCTTGTGGAAACTCATTTGGCAATGAAGCACTATGTTTAGGGTATGCTGCCTACAGGCTCGCGTCCAAGCATTCACAGGTGTGGTGCTCACATGTGCGCGTTCCCAAGCATGGCGTGTGAATCGCAGTTTTGTCAGCCGCAATGTTTCACGGGGTCGCATGGACAGCTTTTGTTTACTAAAAATCGAACTTTCCTCGGTACCCCATAGAAAGACACTGTAACTGGCTGCCACAAAAAGTGTCCCTAATTAAATCACAGTCGCGCCAAAGCAAAGTAATTTTCCACATATGATGAGTGGGTCATTAGGAACTAACTGCTACAAAAAAGAAGGCAAGATGCGAGATTTTTGTGTCAGTACACCTATTCACACGTGCACTTGTTTTGCTTTGTTGATTTGTACACCTGGAGCATGTTTGACACTTTCACTTATCTTAAATGCTGCTATGGGAATGGTGTTGACCGTTCTACAGACTTTGCGTGCCTGACGCGCACATTTGTGTGCCCTCTAGAACATCAGTGATAATACTAGAACACGCTGTGACGATTGTATAAAAGCCGGAACATTTCGCTGTTGGTCAACTTGTTCCTTCAACCGACAACTGTTCACACCAGTATCGTCTTGCGTGTGATTTGCTTTTCTTTGATGGGCATAGTTTTGCCCAAAAAACAGTTCAACTGTCACTGCTTTGAAGCCAGCTGAATCTTTCATCGTCACGATCATGCGACACTAAAATATAGGTCAGAAAATTGTGCTGTCCTATTGTGGGGGGCTCCTGTGAACACGTGACCCCAACATTATTGCACTGCACGCACCAGAGAATTTCCAGTTCAGTTTCAAATAACAGCCGCCAATCGCCTGCTCTACTCTCGACAAATTACATCACTAGGAGCACTTCGATTCTGCTACTCTGATTTGTATTCAATTTAGTCTCAAAAAATCAGTGTTCGCACACTGCTCTTTAGCATTAGTGAACCACTTTTATCAATGTCATCAACTTGAGCGATCATGGCGAAGGAATGTAACACTAATCTTTCGAGAACCAATACAGCCACTCCTTCCATGGTCTCCAAGAAGTAGTAGACATCATCTCACGATAAAAAAAAATAAAGGAATGGTCGCACATATCTGCTTGCTTTGCTGCAAATGCCATCGAAAAACGATAGTTTTCTGCCGCCCCCTCAACGCAATACCCTCTCTTCTGCCACCTCAGACTCATCACGCTCTTCCCTTCCACTCTCCTCTCCCAATGGACGCAATAGAGGTTTTACTGAATTCAATTCCAATTTCCTGCGTTCGCCTTGCTCTGTGCCACCTGTTGGCACCTTTTGTTGCTGTTAGCTTAACACATAGCATCGTTTCGAGGCCATTTCTAATGCCTTCATTTTTCATTGACCAATGTAAAAACCAGTCCAATGTGCATTCTCTGTGGATCACTGTTACGTACATATATTTTGGCTCAAATAGGCCTGAGGTTTCCTTTACACTGTATAATGTTGACGTGTTTGACCCCGTGCCACCAGTGCTTGTAGCTCGTTTGGTTTTAACCGCTCGGTTGAATTGGTTTGGCCGGTTGAATTGAGTGACAGACACAGAGACAGATGAACCAAGTTTTCACGGACTAAGCTTTTCACGTTTAGGTAACCGAAGAAAGAGTATTGTCTTTAATAAACTACACTGTTTACATGCATCCACGATGTAAGCTTTATGGCGACATCAGCAGTTTTTCACCTTGGCTTAGCTAGCATCTGCAAGTGCTGCATACTCCCAATTGCTGGAGTTAAAGGAATTGCATAACGCTCACATGACCTGAACACCTGAGAGTTGATTCCTCGACTACGTCACCACGTCAAGTTCTTTCCTTCTTTTATTGATTTGTTCAGGACAATACAGAGGATTGCCCTACGGGACATGGCTAAAGGCAAACATTGCCTGACTGGGCCGTGCCACCCATACAGCAGTAGTAATAGAACAAAACAAAGAATGAAAAGCGAGTAAAACTTCACATGGTTTAGAAGCAATGACACAATAAAAAAGAATGATAAGGAGTGGCAAACAAAGTTCAAGATAAAGAAGACAGGTAACCAAAAGGAATAATTATGTAATCTGATAAACATTTGTACCACAGCAGCAAAACAAGATTACCTGGTGTCCTAATTTTAGTTTTCTTCTGTTCACAGAATATCCTACAAGTGGTGCAAGCTTTGTTGTGCATTTACCAAAATTCTTTGGTGAACGGTGGTGCAGACAATATTCAGTTCAAGACATCCTCAATATTCACCCATCATGCCTAGAGAAAGAGCGGTTTGCTTTTTGTGTCCTCTTTGCGCAGGGCATATCGCGTAGTTTGTAAGGTACGTTTAAATAAATGTTCATACCTGCCAACCTTGGGACCTTAAAAATTGGGAGGTTTGCAACAATAAAGGGAGGGGGGGTGCTGATGCGTGAAAAAAAAAAAAAAAGAAAGAAAAACGCTCCCACATGTTTATGTTCCTTGCCTTCCGGGTCCACATTAACGTCATACGCAGCTCTGAATGCTTGCCGGAAACACCTTTTAGACATACCAGTGCTCGAGATTGTAGCATGCGCAAGTTAAAATGTGCTATGACCCACATAACCTGTGTGCAGTGGATCGTTTTCACTCTTAGCAGGCTTTGCTGCATAACACTGTTGTACGGCGGTGAAGGTAACTTAGCGTGCACTGCATCGTAATGTTATCGTAAGCTTCTCGTGAAGATAAGGATAAGATATCGAACTGTAAATAATACCCCTGTGACACGCGCACGTAAACATCATTCGCATCAACCGACATTTACAACTAATGTCGTTGTGGTTTTGCGTTCCTCGTCTGCATGATTGTACAAAATGACATTCACCAGTGATGTCAATGTTTACCCGCCGGATACTAGAATAACAAAATGTTACAAATTATGCCTTTTATCTACATATTTTCTATCAACTGTTAGAAACACAGTACCTATACCATCCCATGTTTTTCACATTTAAAAAGAAAAAAGAAACACAGCAGTGAAGATCAGCAGGTTATGTGAAAATATATTTCTATACAATACAGAAGCACCGATAGGCAAGAAGTCTACGGAAGTATCCCAAACAGGACTAGCCAAAAGCTGCTTCGATTTCTTCCACAGTCGACGGTATTGTGGACCGTGCCTGTGCTCCTGTCACCATGATCGACAATGATCAGTGCAAACTAGCATCAGTTGCTCTCCAGGTGTTCGCAACAAAGCACTGAAACCGGCCGAAGCTGCTAAAGCAACAAATGCACGTCTGTGAACATGGCCAACAGGAAGCTTTGGTGTAAACTCGTAGTCTGGGAACAAGAATATAGTTGAACAGATTGCATCAACTATCGTGCTGTACAGTCAGAAAGTTATCAAAGGGCCACAACAGGCAACTAATAGGAACCGTAATGTTGCGTACATTTTGCTTTTCCATTATCAATTTTGCATTTTATTAAGCCCCTGTCGCTGAGAATACGCATTGTCATGACTGCGTGATTTCGGCTAACGCATTCAGTGGGCGAATGCTGTTAGGCGTGAGCGTCATTCACTATGCCCGTGTAGCAGCAATAAAAATGACACTAACACATAATGACATTTGCTGCAAATGTCATTACAAGTGCCGTGTGATAAAAAAGGCCCTCATAAAGTACAACAGACTCTCGTTTCTTTACATCACTGGGTAGGAAGAAGGGTCCCGCAGGAGCAGCTGGGGTTCCTCAAGGCCAAAACTTCTTTAGATCCCCAGTCCCTGTGTTTTCTTTTCGCTGTGGAGTTAGGGCCGTTTATCGGTATTTATCGGGAGGTTTATGCCAGTCCCTGTACAATCGGGAGGACTGATCGAAAATGGGGAGTCTCGCAGGCAAACCAGGAGAGTTGGCAGGTATGAATATTAAATAAATAGTTAGCTGAACAAGTCTGACAAGATGATCTCGGCCATGCCTACTCAAAAAGACCCTTCATGGTCCTATGCAAGCTCGTCACTGTTGCTTGGAAGAGATGCAGGCAAGCAAACTGCGACTATGAAGCAGTCAAGTCTTGCAGCACAGAGATGACACCTTGCTGATGACAAGGTGTTAAGTGGCAATGATGAATAAACACGCATGCTTGTGCTCTTTCTATATCTTTTGTATGCCGTCTTCGTTCCTTTTATGCCTCTTCCTAATAAATCTCGCGAGCACTCATTATAATCAGATTACCATTTTATTTTTTTCTGAGAGTACTAAATCCCCTTCACGTACCTGTAGTGGCATACTTATAATTGCAAAAATGTGGAACCAGAACACAGTCTGCATTAAGTGTGTAATTTACCACAATGATTTAAATTAGAGCTGTGCATTCTGAGTGTACAGAGAATTAAAATATTTTTTAATAATGTTCAGACATGTTTTTAATAATACCGTGTTAAATTATAAAAGAGGAATGTAATGCTAAACATGGGCAAGAAGCTTGTCTCCTAAAAAATCATCATCAACCTATTTTTAAGTCCACTGTAGGATGAATGCCTCTCCCAATGATTTCCAATTTGCCCTATCCTGAGCGAGTTGGTTCCAATTTATGCCCACGAGCTTCTTAATTTCATCGCTCCATCTAACCTTTTCCTTCATAATTTCATCGCTCCGTCTGACATCGCCCCATCTAACCTTACACAATTTCCAAAAGCCATTCCATGGGCCTACAAGTGTCTTACCGAATTATTTTCACGGCACCATGTAATAACAGGCTTTGGTTTTACTTGCTAAAGCAAAAGCGAGTGAAAAAAAAAAAGAAAGAAACGGAGGGCACTTACGCAGAAGTGCGCCAAACATGCCGGCCACTCCTCTCCGGTTGAAGACCTCCGGTGGGGCCAGCGACTCCAAGGTGCACATGCCGTGGACATCGGCGAAGGACTGAACGCTGTTCCACGCATGTAACAGCGGGCCTCGCTCCACTGGGGGCACTGCAACCGTGAAGGAGCATTTGCGCAACACTGAACACTGGACCACACGACGAGGAAAGCACATCCCTGACTTTGCAAGGGCCGAGGAATGCCGTGATGATTGTGAGGAAGCTAGCACAAATACTCGTGTAATGGCCGCATGTTTTTTTTCTCTGATATTTGGGGTGAAAATCACAGGAGGAGACATTGCACGAATGAAAAGACAAAATTTTCTTTCTTTTTTACTGACCGACTTGTACTGACTTCTCTCAGTACTGGCTCGTACAGAGAGAAGCGAGAAAAGCGACCACCTTTGTCACTTTCCCCTGGTCGCAAAAACTATTCCTCGCCTTCGTGCTCCCGCTCCTCCTCTTCTGAACTCGTCCTCGCACTCACCCGTGTGCTAAACGAGGTCGTCCTCCATTCCATCGATCTTGCTTAAAATTCTCGTGACCTTAAAGGTATTCTCGACCACCTTGAAGGAAACCCCGCCCCACGTTTCGAGAATCGAGTGGCACACATCCACAAGGGATGCCCTCTTCGACCGAGCAGTCGGTGTTTTCTGGTGGACGGTTGTTGCCATACAGCCGCTGTATGCACGACGAAATGTTAATATTAATCTTAATCTCGGAGGCTTTGCTTTTTCTACCCAGGGGCCACAAAATCTACGTGGCTGCCTTGTCTTGACCTCTGAAAAAATAAGTCAGCTCCGTGATTTTCTGAACTGCAGTGTGCACAACACTGCCAACCTTCTCAAAACATCAAGGGTGCGGCTGATACACGCGAAAATTTTAAATCTATTTTTGGGGTGAATTTTTGAATAATGTTCTGTATGTGGCCATTACAAGAGTAAGCTAGAACAAGAACACACATGTGATGGTATAGCATAACTAAAAAGGACTCGAATTAAGAGGAAAAGAAAAGATGCTTCACAGTGACGACACGTGGCCTCCGTGCCTCAGCAGCATCGCCAACTGCATCGGTTTGTGGTTGCTGTGATTAGACTAATGCTTCTGGTCACTGCCCGCTTGGCCATATACCGTCCGACGATGAACCTCCCAGCAAGTGGTGGAGGCTCCTTGGTTTCATCCTACCCGGTACTTGAGAGCCACGTTTCATCTCCCATCATGCACAGTGGACCAAGGCACAGGGATGGCAGGCTCCAACTATCGGGTCTGCTAAAAAGGGGGAATGCATCAAGTACACCTCTCCTGTCAAATGAATTATGCACCATGCGGGCCTGGGAGACATTGCTGCAAAAAAAGATGGGAAGGCAGTATAGATCACACTAATTATTACTAGTTCTAATGAGTGCCTCCCTTCCTTTTTTTCCTCAGAAGGAAATTTGTGCAATGAACTGGTTTTGTACCGGAGCAGTCCGATGCAATATCGAAAAGAAAAAGCTATTCGGTGATGGGCCTATTCAGAGCTGCACTGGTCAACGTAATGATCGCTTCCACCATCAAATGGTCGCCATGGCCAAAGATATCGTGCAACGTAACAAAAATGTGCTGCTCTCATTCCAAGTGCACATTCAGGTGATAAGTTGGTTTGCTTGTTCAGCTAGCAGCAACAAGCTGCTTCACACGTTTTTGGCATTGCAGAGAATTCCATGCATCATGGGATAGACAAACAATGCAGTCAATCAGCCATAGGCCAACATCCAGCCTGTCATTGTTGAGGAGTTGTTTGAAGAACGGAAGACATGAAATGTGCTATCGTTTTAAAGAGGGATAACTTAGTTAGTATTCGCAGCTATAAAGTGCTGTTGAAATATGATGATGAGAGACATCAGGCAAATAAAATTTGCGCTTCCATCACATGACAACTTACAACCACTAAGGCTGACAACAAAATACGGAGAGTTATAGATTCTGATAAGCAAACTTGTACGATATGAACTGTAGTGATCCCGATTTCAGTAGTTCAGCCGCTGCAATTATTTCGAGTGTTCCTTCAAAACCCTGTCGTGTTTTTCTTCTGGCATCTTCAGCTAAGTGGCATTGGCAGAATGGTGGTAGAGCGGAAGTTACGTTAAACACCGCCCACGATGTAACTCCACTTCGTGCCAGACAAACACAACGAAAGTCAGTAAAATAATGGTAATGATAATACTGCGTGGCTCTCCCACTACACTGCCTCCTAAGTAGTGTCATGTGCCAACGTGTGCGCACCGCCACACAGCATTGCACAATGCTTCAGTGTCGATCTCCAAGGCAGCACAGTGCCACGCACTATGTAGAGGCGGGACACGGTGCTCAGCAAAGAAAACGGCACCAGTGCTGTTAGCCGAAGATGCCCGAAGACGTCCCAGGGCACTTAACGCACTGAAAGCACCCCTCGAAACAATGCCTTCGTGTTAGCCACCGAGTTCTACATCCAACACTGTTGCAACAATGCAATGCAGGAAAGTTGACACGGGAGGAAACAAAGACAGCACTCACCTTCGCGAAATAGCTCTGCGTGCACTGCAGGCTCCCTCTCTGGAGGTGCACTGCGTGGTTAAGAATAACCACTTGGCTGGTTACTCAACGGGGCTTAATACGGCCAAACTGCCACCTCAGTTTATCTACCGACTTCAGCACAGGGTGTCAATTTATGGCACGCATATTTTGCTGCCATGTCGTATCTACCAGTCAAATTCAGGACACATAAACTATAATGACGTCGTAAGGTAATTTCACGTACGAATATTAATCAAAACACAATACGTTCCAATTCAAAGCACATCTTCAAAAGTGTGAACGTCTTGGACAGTCTCTTAAGAAAGCAGAAACTGAAAATTCATACCAACATGTTTCCTCAAGGCTGCTGCCAAAAGCACGAAACTGAACCCTTTTTTGTTTTGCAGCGTAAGTAATGAAGACAACATCAATAAACTTATATGTTACAGCAAAAAACAACAATAAAGACACTAAACATCTCCCGCACTGCTTTCAGACAGCTGCTTTCTACATGCAAGCTTGGTGTCCTTGGATACTGAAAACTGCTGCATCTTTTCTTTTTGGGGATCAAACGCTCATTCCTTTGGGCCTTGCTTTTTGTGAGCATGGAGTCACATCGCCAGCGCACACATCCTGCGCATACCGCATCCCCAAAGGTGCTTTTGTGAGAGTGACGCTGCGATGTGCATTCACGAAGCTTGCGGGCACAACAGCAGCCGTCGACACACCTCCCATCACGGCCGGCTGGTGCGTAGCGGATGGTCCGAGAACTATGGCCGTCTGCTTCACCGCCACTTCATTACCAACACGGCAATGGATGGATACTTGCAAATGTTCAATCCGTCGTGACCTGAACACCAAGTGATCTAACCTTTGAGATAACTATTTCCCATTTATTGGAGTACGAAGCAGAGACCTTTGCCTTGGGAATCTAACTTTTAATTGTATTTTGGACACTTAAAGGAACACTATAACTGATACAGCAAGTCAATTTATACTGATGGAACGTTCTCTAGAGTCCTATTGTCATGTCTTTCGCCAGCATGGGCTGAATATTAGAAAATAAAATGAAGGTCAAAGTTCTATCTTTTTATTTGATGCAGAAACCTCAACACCTCAACGCAAGCATGATGTCACGGATTTCAAACTCATTTTTCATATTTTGGCCACATAGGCTGAATGGAACTACGTGAAACTCACTATGTTAACTCCCTGGTGAACTGAAAACGGATGTCATCGTGAAGATTTTTTGGCGACTTTTGCTATCTCATTCCCTAACACCCCACCCCCTTACTGCTGCCACAAGCGTGGATGACGAAATGGCTGCAGAGTCTTGTGCTTGCCTGAGACTGTCAGAATGTCAGAAAAATCACATTCCGAAGAGCTTCGGCATCGTAAAATTCAGACACACCCAAAAACTGTCTTTCTCGGGCATGTGCAACAATATCTCAGTGCACCCGAGAGTGTCGGGTGCAATTTGGTGCAATTTCTGTCTATATAATCGAGACCGTGTAGTAAATTGCATATTTGGCACTTTTACGCAGTTGGAGCGGTAGCTGAATCACTGTACCTGCTTGTCAGTTGCTGGCCGTAGTTTCATCGACAAAGACAAGAAGAAAGGGGGAGAAGCCGTGGAAAAAAACTTGAGAGAATGGAAGAAGGCGCAGAAGATGACAACGATGGAAAAGGGCAAGAATGTGACTGCGTAAAGAAGACGAAGAAGACGAATACGGAGAGGAAGGCAACAACGATGAAGAAAAAGGAGAAGCAGGAACAGAATTTGGCTCAACGAAGTTAATGAGAGAGCGCAGCAAAATCTAACATATGCTGCCACCATGCTGCATTGCCTGCAGAGGCCAGGGGAGTTTTTCATGCGCACCCCTTCTTGTGGAACGCATGTATCGGACGGGAACATTTTTCGCATCCTCACGGGAGCATTTTTCGAAGCTGCAGAGCAGCCCCATTTAGCACTGCATTAATCAATTAAAAACAAATAAAATAGCAGAACCTCATTATAACGAAGTGGGATATAATCAACTAATGGAAATAACAAAGTAACTGTTATTCTCCTTGAAAGTTCCCACAGACAACGTGAGATATTGGCTATAAAAAACTAATGGAGATGACGAAGTAATTACGACTCCCCCTTCAACTTTGTTACAACGAGGTTCTACTGTAAGCCACAAAACATCCTGCACAATATCTGATGATGACGAGATGATAGACTGCACTACGCCTGTAGAAAAGTGGAGAAGTATGTGAAACTTCTATACTAGAATGTTCGCAATCTAATAGTACGCAGGCAGAAACAGTTAATAAACTATGCAATGACGTTAAATTGCATGCCTTTCAGTCTTAGGTGAACGGTCAAAACGTGCCTTACACTGCGACGGTAGGCAATAACGGCACCCGATGGATTTCTAGAAGCAAGACGTACAACACTCAGAAATCGTTGAACAGCATTTTATGCCTAATGTGGGACTGCTTTAAATACGTTTATTCTTAATCAATCGTGCCTGTTACATTTCTGGCTTCTCCTACCTCTGTGTCAACACGTTCTACATCTCAGGGGATGGGACATTGTCACGAGATTGGAGTTCAGGGTTCCACGTCCTTTTTTTTTTCTCTCTCGTGGCCAGATTTTAAGGAAGTTTACAACACAATACTTTGAGTTTTTACTTTCTAGCATTAAGTGAAGATCTGAGACCTCAAGAACCACAGAAAACATACCTCTGTGAGTGCACTCATTAATTAAAAATAACAAGCTTACTGCAACCAGCTTCTGTTTTACTTTCAGAGTTATGAAGTATCTTGATGTCAAGAACAAGACAGTAGTAGTAATAATAATTGCTGGGGTTTCATGTGCCAGAACTACGATACATACGATAAGGCACCATGCCATAGTGGAGAACTCCTGAAATTTTGACTGCCTGGACTTATTTAGCATGTACCGACATTGAAAACTAGAAGGGACTCAAACGGTCTTGCTTTCATCAAAAATGCGACCGCCACAGAAAAGGTGATCGTGAGGTAGCTGCACATCGCAGGTTTCAGCACTCACTTCACCTCGATCGATCATCTCTTGTGCTTTTTCTTGCTTGCTCAGGAAACTGATGTTGCAGTGTAGAAAATCTACTAAGTGATTGACAGCGATCCCTAATAGGCCTCGGTGTGCAGTTACGACGTGATCACCATCATTGCCATGACATCATGGTGCACTGTAACTCCAGAAAATCAAACTGCTTGCTAGGAAAGGTGTCACAATAAATTAGAGGGGGTGCTTTCAGGCTTCGAATTATTTTTGACAGGTTTTTGAGGTTCTAGACATTTATGTAATTCTGAATACAAAGAGCCTAAAAGGTAAGCAAGGAATTTAATAATGCAAGTCTGACAGATCTACATGGGACGACATTAGCATTATCATCATAATCACCATCACTCTCGTTATATAATTACCCTAAGAAATAATTTCTGCTATTCTTTACATGTCTGCAGGTGTCATTATTTTCCGTTTTCCATGAAGACACCTTCCAGTAGACACCGTTTTTCTAGTAGACACCTTCTAAACATCGAAAAATACAGAAACAAATACACCAAGCTTACATGCGTGCTGCAGGGGTCACTTCTGGAATATCCAACAGCGCCTGCTCCTCGGGAACCGGGTGTGCTTCGTCGCCTGCAAAGCCAAGACCGGTTTCAGCAACCCGGTAGATTGCAAACCAGATTGCAGATCCCTGCTGCAAACAAACTGCTTTTCAGTTGGGACATTTGGAACGCACAATTTCTTGGTATGCATACCGAAAATAAATCTGGTGTCAGTGTCAACTTAAGTGTCCTTCTGAAGTGGAATTTTGCTTCAAGGGGAACTAGCAGACGACATTTTGTAGCTCTGGTGAGTTTTCTAGCTGAAACAGTCTAGTCATGACGCAGCACATCGATTGCTGCAGTGTGCGATAGACAACACTTAGAGCTTATGGCCCGTCACAGTTCTGGTTTGGCAGAGCTCCAGAAATGACGAGACGTCATGTGCTACTGATCCTGTCTAGTGTGCGCAGCATGGTAAAAATAAATCCAACGAAATCCACGCGAAGGTCACTGTGGTGCTTCAGGTTTGGATGTGCATGTGTTCGTGACCTCGTTTCTAAGCACACAGAAATGTCTGCATTGCCTGCAATGTGTGCTCACGCTCTTTCACCTGCTGCACGACGTCGTCATTGTAGCTATCATTATTGTCCGGTGGTGACGTTTTCTTGAAGCATGGTATTAGTCGAGTTCTTGATGTGGGGGATAGCACTGTGCTAGCACAAGCATGGCAAAAGGGCCGCGTCACTGTTACTAAATTCACAGGCAACTTGCCTGTTACAGCCAAAGCAATGGAGCTGGAGCACTTGCGTGCGTGCATACAGCCCCGACACAAATTAAACTTTTGTGACACAATAAGAGGTGTCCAGCATTTAGGAAGAGCACAAGGTTCTCAAATGGAAGGCAGAATGTTTCTGAAGTAAGGAACTCCCACAGTACTTTCCGACGGAGCTGTAAAAACGCGGTTTCGGGATCCAACACAGTGGTGGCGAACGGATGAAGCTCTGAAGTGCAGACACGGCCTCCGAGAGTTGCATGCGCAATGTTTCGTAGTGTCGTCTGCTAGTCTACGTAGTATGAACGTGCAGGTACGCCACGCATTTTCTACAGGGTGTTTGTTGCACTCTTAAATGGTTCTCCGTATTTTTATCCCAGTTGTAGATGCAAGCATTTTGCGCTGGTGTGCACTCAATTCTTGAAATCACGCAGTGCATGTGCCGGATTACTTCCACGATGATGCAAAAGCAGTAACTCAGTCCCCGTAGCCTTCCCATCGTAGCCACATGAAGGTGTCTGTGCTGCTCAGACCTCGCATGGAGCTGTGATGTCACCAAACGTAACTGTTGTCACCTAACATAGGAACAGCGTCCGGTGCTTGATTACGCTCATGAACGTTGGCGTTCATTTAGATTACCTTCCAAGCTGTATTGACCATTGAGATTTGGCAGATTATGATATATGAATCTTCACAAAAATTGACCCCACAGGCCACCTCAGCAGTTAAACTTAGTGTCAGTGCCCCTGTCAGCTTAGGCATTGACCTAACTTTGCAGCCCAGAAATGAGAACAGTGAATGCAGTGAATCTATCCGCATGTTGACGGTTTGTTATATTGAGGCTTCTGTGTGTGTGTGTGTGGGTATCTGACCACAAAGGTCTCTCCTTCATATGAAATTTCTAACACCAGATGTCGTACACAAATCTGTGTTTTACGCAAATGGGAGAGTAAATTCACTCACCAGGTGTTTGAACTGGAGGCACTTCCTCGGGAATTTCGCCCATCACTGGAACGAGGCTGCAGGAACACACACGTGGCATTAACGGCCGAATGTCACGCTCAAGCGAGGGGGGACACTATGAACGAACACTTACGAAGTCTTTCCGGCCACCCTTTCCTCTGCACCTGCAAGTTGAGAGACAACAAGGGCGCCACCAGAGTCAGTCGTCCCATTGGTCAACAATTATCACCACCTGCCTTCGTAAAAGGCTGTGCGTAGTGACCATTCTGTGCATTGCGTGCTTTGCCTCCTCATGCTATAAAGAATATGCCTTGGGTTATCAGAGAGATTTCTCAGAAATTGACTGCACTTATTCGACTGTAATGCAGCCACAAATGTAACGTGTCACTTCTCATTTAACACTGAAACAAAGAAGAAAGTTACGAAATTAACTGCGTGCTGACCTTTTGTTGCATCAAGCAAGAGGAACACACAGGACTACCAGGATTACACACAGGAGGAACACACAGGAGGATTACACAGGATTACCATCTTCAGAGCATCATGGGTCACTCTGAAATGTCAGCTCAACACTGGCCGCCACGAGGTGGGTGCACTGTTCTGTGACAAAATCAGCAACACGCTGCTTGACTTTCAAGCAGTCGCTACGGTGAGGTCCTCAGAAACATTTTTGGAAGGGCTCACTCGGGAAGTGTGCTGGAGCTGCCATCTGCGGATGGCTGACGAAATTTTTTTGTATGATCTGACCAGCTGTAAATGTTTCAGTTCCGACTGTAAAGTCGAGCCCCCCAACTTTGGATTTCACAGTTTGGCAAAACGGGTAGACTTACAATTGTATAAATTCGGCATTTAGAAGGACTGGTCTCTCCAGAACAGTTTTCACATCTTGCGCTCTAGCAGCACAGGCAAGGCCGAGTTTAGAAACCGCCAAATCTCAACATAACGAAGCATACAAATAATAGGAGCGCCATTGAAACAGACTATGAATATATGTTTAAAATTAATCATTAGACATGACAAAGCGAAACAGACTTTGATGTTAATGAGGCTTGACTGCAATTACCGAAGACAGCGTTGTCCTGGGCCACACAAGACGCTCGATACCCAAACAAGATGGCAGCCGAGCAAACTGCCATAAGGAGCTTGTCAAGAAGCGTGTCTGCCCTGAGCTTGAACGTAAGGTCCACTCGTAATTATAGCCAGGAATATCATGTTTCATCCATTCAACTTAAATGAAGCCCCAGTGCAGTTTGCTTTACGTGTGTAAAACTTTAAAAATGCAGCAATACATTGATTGTCAGCCACGAGTTTGGACGGCAATGCAAGATGGAGTCAAAATGTGCCGGGACGGCTTGCTCTAACATACTAGGCCCCAAAGCCTCCAGCAGCACTTTTTGAACACAGCCAGAAAGCAGCGGCAATCGATCATTGAGGTTCCTCCAAACTCAAAGTATTATTGCACCACTGGGGAATTCGCAGCTTTGTCTCAAAACGTAGCTGAAAATTGCTAGCGTTTTTTTTTTTCGACAAATGACATTAATGGCAGCACCGACTATGCCCCTTGACTTTGCTCAATCTTCTCAAAGATAGACAAACACCGTCCTACTTGTTGAATTGAAAATGAACAAACAAAGCTTTGCAGAGGATCCTTCCACGATCGTGAGACAAACCAATGCTAGTTCTGCCTCAGTCGGCGTCCCCAGTGATGTCATTCATTGAAAGGAGAGGAGGCCCTTCACAGCCACGTTTGAAACCAAACTGTAAACTCGTTAATGCATGCAGTGCAGTAATATTTGGCTCATTAGTTCATAGGGACCCCCCACAACCGATGAGCACCATTTTCTGGCTAGGCCCAAAAAGTGTTGTGGGGCCCGTTTTAATGGTCAATGCGGGCACACTCCAATGGCGGAGCACACACTTTTTCAGACAGTTCACCTTACGCTTCAAGCAACAAGACTGGTCTCGGCAGTGTACTCACTCGCAGTCGAGGTGTCCTGCAGGGTTGGCTCCCTGGCCGCTTCCAGGCTGCCTTCCTCACGGGCCAATGGCAACTCCTGCACGGATCGAGGACACAACCACGTTGGGAAGCCGCACTGTTTGCGTGCGTGTTGCAGCACCAACCTGGAAGCTGTACTCGTATCCTCAAGGTGCCAGTAAGCAACTCCCAAGGTCCAACCTTGTTTCGAGGCAGATAAATGTACACATGTACGATGCGAACATAATGCCACAAGGATTTTGAGAATAAATAGAATAAATAATGAGGAAGTCGCAGGGGACCGAAACAATGTTTTCTTTGCCATCTCGGCTGTTTTTGGTCTCTCACTCGGTTTACGTCCCGTCTTCATCTGCCACGCAAAGAGGTGAGTGGCCTATTGTAATCCTGACGGCGGCTAAAGGTGGATTCGCACGACAGAACCAAAACTGCGATACGAGTCCGTAGACCACGTATCGGGTGACCTTACGCCACCCGTTCGTGCAGTGTTACCTCGGTCTGCAGACTGTCTGCGTAGAACAATTTGTGAAAAGGAGGAGACCCCAGTTTGGTCCGCCAGGGATCTTTTGCGAGAAATACAAAAGTCATCACGGAGAAAGTAGCAAGTACACATTCTTCTTTACAGTTTTTCACTTCACTTTACAGTTTTTCACTTTCGGGTATCCAGAACCAGAACGAGTCTGCTCAATGTCTGGTAAATCAACGTTGGGACGGCTGGGATGGCAAGCATAAACGTAAAAAATTCTCCTCGTGTGGCGGCAGACGAAACACTGCACCACTTGAGGGCATATCGTTGGCCCCTTTCGCGTTTCCCATTTGGGCACACTTACACTGTATGCCTGTTGAAGCTAAGAACCCCAAATTATTCTTACAGTAGAGGCTCATTATAACGAACCTGGACATAACGAATTATTGAATATAACGAAGCAATCGTAATTCCCATTGAAATTCCCATAGATTAAATAGATACGGGCTATAAAGAAACTAATGGTTATAACAAAGTAATTACGATTCCCCCTTCAACTTTGTTATAACGAGGTTTTACTGTATTACATCTGTTGAAAAAATGAAGCAGTGCTCTCGAACGATAGCATTCACAATATCTCGCTGAACTCGGTGCATAATGTGACAAATTCCTCGTCGCACAGCCACAGGCACATTGGGGCCCTCATCCACGGGACGAGTTCATCCGCCTGCGGTCTGCACGGTCCCCCTTCCTGGGAATGTGAGCTGCGGAGCAATCCGCACATCGTCACGTGCCCAGTGACCGATTCTTTCCGTCGACAGGTCCATCGTGTGAACCCACGTGACGTGATGACAGTGAATCAGTGTTCTTCCGTGGTGCACCATGTCACCAAAGGGCCAACGTGGAGTTCCAAAGCACTTGTTTGGGCCAATAAAGGAACTCCGCACCGTGGCCACTTTTCCAGTGGCAAAATTGATGTCACTTTGTGGGCAAAGACAGCATGTCAAGTGTATGAGAAGTGCACGGGAACTGCTTTAGAGCGCGACCCTTGTGGGCTCGATACAGTGAAAGAAATCGGGTTAGCCAATAAAGGAACTCGGCCCCGTGGCAACTTTTGCAAGCGGCAAAATTGATGTCACTATGTGGGCAAAGACAGCGTGTCAAGCGCATGAGAAGTGCACGGGAACTGCTTTAGAGTGCAACCCATTGCGGGCTCGATACAGTGAAAGAAATTAATGTCGACGGTGCCTGCCACCGCTTCTCGTATCCATAACCGCTATCGGAGAAGGAGGCATTGAGTAAGGCTAAACTGAAAGACTGACAGAGCACGCTGCCATTGTGCTGTTGTCCTCTGCACACCCAGTCAAAAAAACCAAATGGGTCCAACTGGACAATTTCCAGTTGCCACCAATTGGTGTTGGACCAGTTGGATTTTCGCCACCCTTTGGGTGACATACCATTCATAACCAATTGGGAGCGCCAACTGAATCCAACTGGCGTCTCAACTGTATTCAAATGGTAGCCAGTTCGAAATAATTGGAGGCCAATTGGTAAGTCATGGAGATCTGATGGGTTGCCCAACTGGATTACTTTTGCAAACCAGTTCGATCCAACTGGTCACCCAATGGGATGTTAATGAAATTTTTTTTTTGTGAATTAGGGTCATTAACACAGATTTCATCTGTCACACCATAGAAACTGCGCACTCGACGCTGTCTGACTGCGCGAGCAAAACATAGAGAAATCTTCCTGTGGAGAAGTGCAAGACGAAAAAAAAAAAACGCTCCACTGATGTTACTACTCGGATATGATCTCATCCGTCAGGTGTATTTTGACCTGCATGGTAGTGCCACGTTTCCACAAAAGACAGGCAATTTTTTGGCAGATCCGTTAGTGCAAAGATGAAATAAATGCTGTGGTCCTATGACCTGAGTAAAGTACAAAGATCTTTTATTTAATCAATGTTGTTACAGCTGCAAAAATATTTATATGGGCTATTTTCTTGTTTCAAAGTGTTTCTCATTTCTGTGTCTTCCAATTGAAACCATTTGGGTTGTCAGTGAAGACCCATTGAAACCAACTGGTTGAACCAATTAACTCCCGACAAGACATACAAAATGATGAAAAAGTGACTCCCAATTAGAACTGCCCTACCAACAACTCCTCAGTGTCAAATTCATATAGCGTAAACAACCAGACTCAGCAATCTTCAAGCATTCTGATGATGGAAAAGCTTGAATCAACCGTAATCGGGCATCCAATTGGACAATCCAGATATTCCAATTGGAAAACGGCTGTGCCAATGGGTCCCCAATGGGTTCCCAGTCGGACCATTTGCAACCAACTGGATGACAGGTATTCCGATTGGGAGGCCAAATGGAAAATTCTGTGCCAACTGGCGTGGCCAGTTGGAACAGTCAAGTCCAGTTGGACTGTCCCACTGAAGTTTACCACTCCAGTTGGATTCCGGTTCACTCCATTTGTGATCCCTTTGCTAAAAAATGGTATATCCAGTTGGACCAATTGGCTTTTTTTTGACTGGGCAGGCCTTTTCTTAAGGGGAGATGCTACTCGAAAATAAGTTTCTTTAATCCTTGGCCTCTGAAATTCTTGGCACAAGTAGGCTTTGTGATGCTGATTTCAAAGCTGCAATTAGTTTTATTGTAGCTCTAACAGTTCTTGAGCTAGAACAGCTGCGATAACAAGATGTTAGGTCTTCTGTGCACGCTATTTAGCTTATTCAAAATTTTCACCCAGCATCTCAATATGGCTCATTCGGTTGCACAGGGGTCAGAGTGTACAGAAAACTACCTAAAATGCGGAGATAACGTGCTACGCTTGCTGCATTTCCAACAAAAAACCAGAGGTGCCTGTTGTGTACTACAGATTTCCCTTACATGCATTTCAAATTACAAAACAAAAATTCTATAATACATATAGTTGATGTGAATTTCGCGATGATACGAATTTTTATTTTGTTTTGGACGGACTACGTTGTATAAAATGCACCGTCATTCGGCGTTATAGGAACAGTTTCCCCAGCCATTGCGGATGATACGAAGGCGCTAAATGACCGCTCCATGCGAACGACTGACTCAGATTTCTGACTGCAGATTTTTTCTGAGAGTTCCTTACGACTTTGGACCGGGAAGATGGCAGAGAAAAACAGAGAAATTTCGCTTTTCATCGACCAGTGTTCGGCCCATTCCAAAGAGTGCAACTTCAGCAATGTCGCCGTAAGGTTCCTGCCCGCAAACACCACGAGCCGTCTACAGCCGCTGGGTGCGGGAATAATCCGAAATGTGAAGCACCATTTCAAGGGATTGCTTGTGCGGGGGCTCCTGGCGAAAATTTAGCGCAAGGATGAAAATTTGCGGATTAGCCTGCTTGACGCTTTACATTTCTTGGCCATGTCCTGGGATAATGTGACCCAGGACACGATCGTGAACTGTTATCGCAAGTGTGGATTTTTTGCAGAATTGGATGTGGCTACGAAGCAAGAAAACCAAGAGCCTGATGCCGATTTGCACATGGAGGGTTGGGAGAACCTCGAAACTCGCGAGACTTGGTCACCGCGGACGACAACGTAGCGATCTGTGGGCTGCGATCCATCGAAGAATTGGTCGACGAGGCAAAGGATACCGAGTCCGAGAGTGATGGTGAAGATGCCGGTGAGTGTGATCTCCTACCGTCAACGTCGGAAAACCTTGACGCCCTCGATGTACTGCGTCGCACCGTAA
>JABSTT010000035.1:0-40001 GCA_013339685.2 Hyalomma asiaticum
CCGGTCGCCAGCCGCCATTTTGACGCTTCGAAAGCGGCCTTGCAATTTTAAAGCGTATTTAACTTTCTAAGCAGCTATAACTTATACAAACAAAATTCACAGTTCTAAAACTTCAATTGCGAGCATAAAATGGTCAAAACTGCTCAAAGTGTTAGCAAAACAACATTTTTATTTGTTAGTAGGAGTGCCTTCAACACCCAGACGGCGCTACGATCGCTTCCAAAAATCGTCTCCATTGGCTCTATGGAAATATCCTCCCCCTGACATCGCGGCGGACCAGTTTCGCAGTGGTTGGCAAAAATCTCCGGCGGCTCCAGCAGTTTGCTCGGGCTTTGCACGCGATGGCACTGTCCCTTCCCGAGGCTGCGCGCCGGCGGTTTGTGGAAAAGAAGCTGCAAGTTCGTGGAATGCAGTATCCATACCCCTACACCATTTACGAATCGAAGAATGGCCCTAAAGCTTTGACCAAACGTTTGGCTCTGTGTGTACCTCGCGAGCATGCCTGGCCCGTACATGCAGAGGCCACGAAGCGTTACTGATCGCTCAAAGCGTACGGACTTAGTAAAAGGCCACGTGCATCTGCAGTGCTTGTCTCGAACTGGGGCACCAACGCTTTCCGTCGACTGCTGTCATTCGGAAATGCAGAGGGGAAAAAAAAAACGATGCCCTAATTTTGTCGCGCGTTTAGCACATCCTCCAGTCCAAAAGCTAACCACCATGTCAAAGCGGCCTGGTGCACGCGCACAAAAACCGGTGTGCACACGGCCCACCCGTGCAGCAGCACGCATCCACGCCGAACACTGCAATCTTTTGCCAACCTGGCATGGAATGCATGTTTTTCAAATCAAACCGTCACGGAGAACCACCGCCATTCCCTACGAGCTGCAGGCAGCGTCCACACTGCGCACTGTACCTGCATGGCCGGTTGAGTTGTAGCGCTCATTTGCATTTCCTTCCGTTCTTTCTGCTCAGGAACTAAACTTTTATGCAGTCGAAAACAGGCGAGACTGGCACTGTCTATCGCGTCCGAAAACACAAACAAAATATTCCTTTGGAGTGCTAGTCCGACGCAAGTTGCAGCGAAGTGAGTGCGAAATGACAAAATCTGCACAACGTTCGGAACCACCGCTTACTGAAGGAATGCTTCCGTTTGAAAGCGCGTTCAAAGCGTCGACACTTCCTTTATTTGTGTTTCAGGGCTAGTCCTCTTGAAAGCAAACACGTGAGCTACCCACTCCGGGAGCACAGCAAATCGAGACGGGGCACCCGAGTTGATAAAATATACGTGCTCACAAATGCTGCGGAAGCACAAATAACAAAACGCCTAAAAGTTCTAGGTAACAGGCTAGCACTTACCAGCGATGAAATGTAATCCGAAAATCCTGTTCCTGTCCGATGGCTGCTGTTTTACACAGCGCACAGCTCGCACCCACGCTTTCCGTCACTGTGTCGTTTGGACTTCGGAAATCGAGGAGGAGAGAAAAAAAAAGAAGGACCCGATGCCGCTGCCTTTTATCGCGGGTTTGCACATCCTCCATCGCAAAAGCTAACCACCATGTCAAAGCGGCCAGGTGCATGCGCACAAAACAAACGAGTACAAACTCGATCCACCCGTACGGCAGCATGGAACCACGCCGAACACTGCAATGTTTTGCCAACCAGTCCGTTCGCACGTGCCCGCTAGGTTCACGTGGCTTACGTCACTGCCCTTTCGTGACGTACCCCAGGACACGTCTATAGAGCCCTCCTGGGCGCCGCCATGAAGTGCCGCTAGCGACGTCTAGCGGTGGTGCCATCTTGGGCTGTCTGTTCGCAGGGCTCTCCGTGCGGGTGTGTGCATTCGTTGCGTGTGTTTCACCAAGATCTTGCCTTCGCTCTTTGTAAACATCGAGAAATCGTTAGGTAGGTTCATTTGTGAGTATGTGGGGTCTGACTGATTAGCAGGACAGTTGCCATCGGCATTGTTTCGCGTGTTATTGGGCGGGCAAAGGCGGGATCAGCGGGGCCGGTCGGTAGCACTAAAACTGGGAAACCGGGAACATTGTCGCCTCTTCTTTGTTTGAGTTACTGTTGTAAGATTACTCGTTTCATAATAAAAGTACTGTTGCTTTTGCTAACAATGGTGCCACTCATTGAGGCGAGAGCCTTAATGTCTCAATTAGAGTAACCTTAATGTTTCAGTCACCTTAAAAGAGGGTGGTTCCAAAATTATGGGAAATTATCACAAGAAACGATGCCTTGAGAAATAAATGACTAATCACGTAACGCAATATCAAATCAAATTGCAATATCAAAGGAACCCTTAATTTAACGCGGACATGACTCGGGCATAATCAGCATGATAGCCAGGCTTTAAGTCATGCTCATGACTATGACTATGGAACTGAGCATGTCCAGAAATCAACGATTGAAAATCCCTAACTAAAGTTTGTAAGTCACACAAGGTAGGTTAGACTGGTTAGGATAATGAGAGCGCTCCGTGATAATTACAAGATCACGATTAAAGAATGACCTGATTTTGCAAAGCATGTTATTAATGACACATAATACAAGGAAAAGCTTGAAGCTGTAAGAAGGCGCTCGAAATGGGTGTCAAACGAAAGGTGAATCTCGAAGGATGTGATATCGGTCATAGTCACGTTCATGACATGACATGATGTTCTCATGTCATGCTATGGCATGAGCATGACTGGAAACATAATACTATTGGAAGGGGATCGATACGGGCGTCAAACAAAAGATGCATGTCGAAGAATGTAATATTGGTCATAGTCACGTTCATGACATGACATGACGTGCTCATGTCATGAGCATGACTCTGCAAAAACAAATGCAAAGGAAGGAGGTCAAGATGGGTGTCAAATGAAAGATACAAGTCCAGAGACGCGAGTTAGTCACGTTCATGACATGAAATACATGATATGACATGAGCATGACGAAGCAAAAATTAACGGGAAGGGGTCAAGATCGGTGCCAAACGAAAGATATAGATCGAGAGAGGCGATACGAGTTAGTCATGTTCATGACATGAAATACGTGATATGACATGAGCATGACAAAGTGAAAATTAACGGAAGGGGTTGAAGATGGGTGTCAAAGGAAAAGTAAACCTCGAGGGATGTGATGCAAGGCATAATCATGTTCATGACATCGCTTACATGAAATGACATGAGCATCCATAAAACTTGCTGTTGGGCGAGTTGGTTCATGCTTGGAAGATAAACTATGGAAGCGCACACACAAAAAAACGGACGCAGGAGACACGGACGAGCGCAATTCTTTCAACTAACTTTATTTTTCGTCGTGTCAATATGTAGGCCATACATCACGTGGTCACAACGCTAACCGCAGTTGTCACCGTCAAATCCCAACAACCCGCGCAAGAATCTCTTTTCACCATGCAATAAGGAAACCGAAGACTGGCTAACACACGCGTCACCTCTAGTTGATATATAAAAGGCTTCCAACAGTTCTCGTGCCGTGCTATCATGGCTACGGCCCAAAACTCGGATCGCACGGAAATTTGGTACGCACATGCAATGCCGGACATGCGCAGGTAAATGCGCGTTCTCTTTATTAATTATGGTTAACTCGTGTTCCCTTGCACGAACGTTGACGCACCTTCCGGTTTGCCCGACATAAGGCCTGCCACATGAAAGTGGAATCTCATAGACGACGCCTACCGCGCAGGCTCCATAAGGCATTTCGTGCTTCTTGCCACACGCTCCAGGAGTATTCTTAGCCGAAGATATTTTCGGGCAGAGCTTTGCCAGATTGCGCGGGGCTGAAAAAACCATCCGCACATCGTGCCTGCCCGCAACCTTCTTCAGATTGTGTGAAGTGCGGTGCATGTAGGGCATCACTACCGGGCGGCTCCTGGATTTCGGCCCGGGTGTCTTGCCGGAACGGGGTGCTTTTGTCTCCCGCAGGAGGACCTCGGCGACTGCCGTAACGAGCGTGCGTGGGTATCCGGCTTCCAACACTCGCCTTCGCCCCGGTGGTCTAGTGGCTATGGTACTCGGCTGCTGATCCGAGGGTCGCGGGATCGAATCCCGGCCGCGGCGGCTGCATTTCGATGGAGGCGAAATGTTGAGGCCCGTGTGCTGTGCGATGTCAGTGCACGTTAAAGAACCCCAGGTGGTCGAAATTTCCGGAGCCCTCCACTACGGCGTCTCTCATAATCAGAGCTGGTTTTGGGACGTTAAACCACACAAATCAATCAACACTCGCTTACTCGATTGTTAAAACTGTCCTGCATAGCATGTGGGCATGATTTCGCAAACGCAGACCCCAGACAAAGCTTCACTATCGCCCGCTTAACTAATTTCGACTGTGCTGAATCATATGGCAGCAGTCCTTTCTGCGCTCGTCCGTGTTTTTTGTGTGTGCGCTTCCATAGTTTATCTTCCATGACATGAGCATCATTATGCAAAAGGGGGTTCGATACCGGTTATAAAACGAAAGGCACAGGAGGAGATGTGCTATGAGTTATAGTCATTTTCATGACACGGACATAGTCATGGCACGACATGATTATGACTCAACATGAAAGCTTTAAGGGGATTGAAATGGGTGTCAAAGTACAGCTCGAGGGATGTGATATTTTATAATCATGTTCATGACACGACATGATCGTGGCTCGATATGGTCATTACTCAACATAACGACAAAACTCAATAAGTAGTGCAACGGCGTTCGAAACTGATAATAAAGCAAGTGAACTATAACAAGGTGTGATAATCAGTCAGTAAATGACACACGTATATCTGTGTGCATAGCATCGTAAAAATGTTGTGGCATGATGTATAAGCCATGGAATATGTGCGGCATTTACTCAAATAAAACCGTGAAAAAATCTTCCAGAAGCCAGGGGAATTCATATTCAAACGTATAGCTTCACTGGCTTTACTCAACAATAAAACAATAACAAAGCATAGACGTTTCGCCACCTATGCGGGTGGCATCGTCAGTACACAAATGGCGTCCCATGAAAGAGTACATCAACTTATATCTTGCCGTAAACATCCGGCAATGGACCACGATTACTGTTGCATGCATTTTGATTATGACGGATGAACCATGATTCGATGAATTTCCTTGGGCCCCATCGTTGTTGCCGTGCCAGTGTCGTCACATTATCGAAATCGAACACGTGTCCTTTCGTAAGGCAGTGGTCGACTAATTCCGTCTTGGCACGTGTTGAATGTGTGGCTTTGGTGACGTCCCTGGCGTGTTCCTTGATGCGAGTACGACGTCGTCGCCCGGTCTCACCGATGTAGCAGGCATCACAGTCCGTACAGTTAACTTTGTACACAACTCCGCTTTGTTCGTCGCAGGGAGTGCGGTCCTTTGGTTTTGGGAACACGTTAGCCAGTGTGCGCATGGGTTTAAACACAGTCCTAACACCCAAAGGTCGCAAGGCCCTACGCACAGCTTCTGACACGCCGCAGACATACGGGATGCACACAACAGAATTTTCATTATTAGCCCTGCTCTCGCGAGATCTTTGCATGCGGCGCCGCGTGTCATCGACAAACCGCTGAGGGTAGCTCCGTTTATTCAAGACAGTGGCAACATTAGTTTCTTCATGCTTCCTCAGGGTCTCTGTCGACGACAGCGCGTCGCAACGTGACAGAAGTGTACGGGCAACAGCATATTTGTGCTCCGCAGGGTGGTGCGAGTCAAAACTCAGCACATTGCCACTGTCGCAAGGTTTGCGGTATACGGATGTCGCCAATGAACCGCCCTCCTTCCGACGCACCAGCAAATCTAGAAACGCCAAAGTGTCACCATCTTCCATTTCACAAGTAAATTGAATGGCAGGATGAACACTATTGAGTGCATCATGCATAGCCTGCAGATTGTGCTTTTCTACAATGACGAAAGTGTCATCTACATAACGGCAGTGCATTTTCACAGGGAAGGGCAAGGTGGACAGACATATAGTTTCCACGTGTTCCATCAAAAGATCTGCCACGATTACCGACACAGGGCTGCCCATCGGGACACCTTCTATTTGGTGGTAGACAGTTCCGCCAAAAGTGAAATATGTTTGCTTTAAGCAAAACCTCAGTAAAATCATGATATCTACAGTCAGCGAAGTTCGACTTGTCAAAAAACAATCATCTTGTAGGCGTTTCTCGATTACATCGATAGCCAGCTTTATTGGCACATTGGTGAATAAAGACGTGACATCAAAAGACGCCATAACATCCGCGTCACCAAGCTGCTGCTGACGTATCGCGGTAACAAATTCTTTGGAATTCTTAACCGTGAACGTGTTTCCCTCCGCAAGAGGATTTAAAATTTCAACTAAGAACTTTGACAAGTTGTATGTAGGAGATCCAACAAAAGATACAATAGGTCTCAGGGGACAGCCATCTTTGTGAACTTTTGGCAGTCCGTACGCTCTCGGCGTTGCCCCGTCAGACAAGAAGAGACGGCGGTATAACGGCTGGTCGACCATTCCTTTTGTTTTTAGCCTTCGCAAGTAGTCCACCAATTGTCTTTCAGTACTTAAAGTAGGATCGTGCTGCATCTTTTGAAAGTGCAAAGGATCATCCAAAATTTCTTGCATTTTTGCTTCATAGTCCTTTCGGTCCATGACAACAATGCCTTTACCCTTATCGGCTTCCAGGACCACGACAGAAGGGTCGGACCTCAGATCCTCAAGTGCAGCACGTTCACTACTATAGTAAGATTCGAACGAGGCGTTCTGGAATGAGCCAATATGTTCACAATGCGGCTACGAGCAAGGGCTACAGCCGCAGTATCTTTCATGTGACGGAAGCATTCCTCCGTTTCTACAATAATGTCACGTTTTGGAATCACCCGCGGTGCTACAGCAAAGTTCATCCCTCTTGAAAGAACACTCACGTGGTCCCGAGACAGCTGTTTCCGAGACAGGTTCTGTATGCTGGTGGCCTCAGTGTGTCGTTGCGGAAGACTAGGTAGCGAAACGGACAGTTTCTTGTCATGGGCATGCGTGCATTTCTCTCGTTCAAGAGTTTCCACCCTTGCTCTTGCTTCGAGAACCTCACTGAAGTCGGCAGCGCGTAGTTTCATGCGGAGATATGCCTCGGATGCATAAACTTTACGTCTTGTCTGGACGATTAGCTGCTTGTTCTCCTGAATGCGGGCCTTTAAGGAACCCCTGCTGAAGTCTCTTGCGAGCTTGCGTCCGTAGGGTGTGTCGACCAGTGGCCGGCAGTGCAGGCTTTTGGGAACCACGTTGCAATTGAGGCACTTGTAGTTGAAACGCAGGTGGCAGTCTTGACGCACAATTTTCGTCGCGTAGCCGATGTATTCTCTCAAGGGGCCAAGTAGAGCACATCCGTAACGATATCGGATACGTGAAAAAATGTTCCAGAAGCCAGGGGAATTCATATTAGGAGGGCGGTTCATTGGCGACATCCGTATACCGCAAACCTTGCGACAGTGGCAATTTGCTGAGTTTTGACTCGCACCACCCTGCGGAGCACAAATATGCTGTTGCCCGTACACTTCTGTCACGTTGCGACGCGCTGTCGTCGACAGAGACCCTGAGGAAGCATGAAGAAACTAATGTTGCCACTGTCTTGAATAAACGGAGCTACCCTCAGCGGTTTGTCGATGACACGCGGCGCCGCATGCAAAGATCTCGCGAGAGCAGGGCTAATAATGAAAATTCTGTTGTGTGCATCCCGTATGTCTGCGGCGTGTCAGAAGCTGTGCGTAGGGCCTTGCGACCTTTGGGTGTTAGGACTGTGTTTAAACCCATGCGCACACTGGCTAACGTGTTCCCAAAACCAAAGGACCGCACCCCCTGCGACGAACAAAGCGGAGTTGTGTACATAGTTAACTGTACGGACTGTGATGCCTGCTACATCGGTGACACCGGGCGACGACGTCGTACTCGCATCAAGGAACACGCCAGGGACGTCACCAAAGCCACACATTCAACACGTGCCAAGACGGAATTAGTCGACCACTGCCTTACGAAAGGACACGTGTTCGATTTCGATAATGTGACGACACTGGCACGGGAACAACGATGGGGCCCAAGGAAATTCATCGAATCATGGTTCATCCGTCATAATCAAAATGCATGCAACAGTAATCGTGGTCCATTGCCGGATGTTTACGGCAAGATATAAGTTGATGTACTCTTTCATGGGACGCCATTTGTGTACTGACGATGCCACCCGCATCGGTGGCGAAACGTCTATGCTTTGTTATTGTTTTATTGTTGAGTAAAGCCAGTGAAGCTATACGTTTGAATATCAATTAAAACCAGCGCTAGATAGCTACTCTTGGCTAGAGTTCCTTCAACTATCGGCTATTGCATGCTGACTTTCTATGAATAACGCTGGCTAATACTTACAATTATATCGCTGGCATCTTCGCACAACATTGGCTCCCATGGTGCATGAGACCTGGATTTTTTTTTGTTCTAATCGGGTTTCCCATTTATCGCACTCATGGTCAAGAAGCAATCATTCGGCTCTGTTCTCGCAGCCTAGTTCATTATCGACTTCTGTCGAGCTCTCCACTTTTTTTTTTCTTTTGAAGGAAGCGTCCGCGTCACATAAGGTGCTGAAGCACGTTTGCCGTTCAACAAAACATGCCCACCTGGTTTGCACTGCACAGGCCGGAGGCATACAGCAGCAAGGACAATAGCAACAAGAAAAGAACTTTAAAGAAAAAGGGAATGTCCGTACTAAAACCCCTTGCTTTGGTAGTAGCGTGAAACGCGTTTAGCTCTCATGGTTGGAGCTAATCAAGTAGAGAGGGAATGAAAGAAGAAATCTGGGACATTCGCACCATATGCTAAGAACAGCACTGACTAGGGTTGATGGGGTGTTGGCGACATCAGCGTTAGACCACGTGGGAACATGAGCGGTGCGGCGTTTTGGCACGAGTGCGTCAGTGAGTGCCCAGCCGCACTCCTCCTGCGCAACGTTGTGCTTGCTGCACAGCTCTTTACGTGCAGCGTTTCTTTTCTTCTGGTTGTACGTGCAACCGTAAACAATGCAGTGATGCCCTGTCGATAGACTGTTCTTAAAGAACATTTTAAATCGCTCTAGTGAGCGAAAAACAGCGCGCGCATCGTGCAAGCACGGCAAAACGTATGGGCGACTCGGCGCAACAAAGAGCCCAACGAAAGGGGGCGTGGCGCGGAGAGTTCTCTCCCGCGCGCTAGCAGACGACAAAAAACTCTCGCACCGGCGAGCAGGAACAGGTTCCTGCTCGCCGGTGCGAGAGTTGCTACGGGCTCGAGTTCTGCTAAAACACGGCCAAGGTCTGATGCACATATTGGATAGTCCCTGCAGTGTTTGTATGCGAACTTTAGAGGAAGGGCGTCTTTCCGGAATTTGTTATGCGTGCGTGTTGACGAATGCGCAAATGCAGCGAGCACGTATGGCGTGTCTCCGTGCTACTGGTTTCGAAAATGAAGGAAAAAAACTGTGCATAGCCTTCTGACTGCGAACAGGTGTTTGGAGGGGTGGACGGAAAGGTTAAAACAGCCGCTCGATCACCTCTACTCTATTGACATCGAACAACCCGACCTCTACCTTCAAGCACACGCTTTTCGGCGCGTATCCCGCGTAAGAAATCTCCTATGTATGTACAGGGTCGTCCACTCTTAGGGTGAACACGGCGCAGCGTGGCTGCCTTCTTTAGAACGCCAGCGCTCGCGATGGGACTGCGCGTCGACGCTAATCTAGTGCAGGCGTAGAGGGGCTTGGATCACTCTGTACGCCTGCACATTATTAGCTTCGATGCGTGCCCACGTCGCAAGCACTGGCGTTCCAAAAAGGGAGCCACGTTGCGTCGTGTTCACCCTAAGAGTGGACGACCCTGTACGTATACAGTCAGAACTAAATGAGAAATTTTTCCGAACGCACCCAACTGGTCTTGATAGATTCGGATCTGAGAAGACTTCGCAAACACTAAGAGCAACGAACCAGTTTGGAAGAATGTAGGTTGAATACGAAAAAAAAGAGCATGCGGTTAGTTAAGGCAACGCGCAGAAAACATGCGCTGTACTCAATGGGTTGGATACATGTTTAAATAAAGGGCACAAATGCATTTTACGTCAGCTGGCAGTCGCACAGTGCCGCGTATCGGCGCTATATCGCATCACCGCATCACTAAAACCTAGTTTGCACTAACAGACAAAGTAAGCCAGTCAGTATGATTTGCGTAGAACCTCTCAGCCAGCTGTGTTCTTTTGTTTTCCTCGACGCCTGCAGCTGAGTACGGACGCCGGAAAATTTTTTTCTCAACTAGAAAACACCGTTGGTAATTGGCATAAGCATAAAGTTCGTTTCTGTCTCAATGTTTCACCGTGAGGTTGCAAAACAATTCGAGCGCCTATCTTAACACACTGCCGTCTATGGCGCGCCCGCGTACTTTTTGCTCTAGTAACATGGCCGCCGCCGGCTTCACTTGGCCCCGTAGGCAGCTGCAGGGACTTCCACTCCGGAAGTTTAATGAAACCTCTTTGGGTTGGAAGCGGAAGGTGTGAGCAACGGCGGCGCAAACGTGACCCCAAAGCGCACCCATGCCGCAAGGGGCGCTGTAGGCATGAGCGCGGGGAAATATATTTAGAGAAAAAAGCTATTGTACAGAAATTGGTCGAGGCAAAATTTAAAGGTGAAAGCGAACGCTGGGTGACAGAAATTCATCACAAAAGAAGGGCGCGCCTAGGATATTTTGGAACCACATAAAAGCGCTAGGTAAAAAGTCTGCAACATTGCAACAGCATATTGTTGATGAAAGAGGAAATCAATTGGAAGGGTACGAAGCGTTGGGTTGCATCCAGAAGGTAACAGCCGGTTCGTTTAAAAAGATCGTCCAAGAGATTCTCCCAGTGGATAAAACCATGACGGTGAGCGAAACTAAGGAAGAGCTAGAACTTGAGAATTTCAACTGGAAAAAGGCCGAAGGAAAAATTCCAAAGCGCACTGCTCTGGGTTTAGATGGGGTCCCCGTTAGCCTCATTAACGAATTAGGACAAAACACTAAAGAAGCACTATTGAAAGCCGTGGAAAAATGCTTACAGGAGAGGCAAATACCGGACAGTTGGAGAAAAAGCAGATTGAACTTAATCTATCAAGGCAAAGGGGAAAAGAATAACATTCGCTCGTATACACCGCTAACCATTACATCGGTGCTATACAGGATGGCTATGCAAGCAGTAAAATTAAAAATATAAGCCTGGGCAGAACGTAACAATATTTTGGAAGAACTTGAGAATGGATTTCCAGTAGACAGGCGTTTAGACGATAACGTATTTGTTCTTACTCAGCGTATAGAAATATCTAAAATAGAAAGCAGGGCGTTGTATGTGGCTTCTATAGACATCACTGGGGCGTATGACTATGTTAATCAGGAAATATTGTGGGAAATTTTGGAAGGAATGGGCATAGGCGACGATTGTGTACAGCTTTTGAGGGAAATATATCGAGAAAGTACAGTTTGCATAGAACTGGAAGGAATAAGTAGCAGAGAGAACGTTGATATTAGCAAGGGGCTGAGACAGGGATGTCCTTTGTCGCCGCTGTTATTCATGCTGTACATGGTTAGAATGGAAAAAAAGGGCTAGGAGATAGCAACATTGGTTTTATTCTGTCACACAAACAGGGCGGAGTGATGACTGAGCAGATGGTTCCGGGTTTATTTTATGCTGACGATATTGTCTTACTCGCGTACAGTCGATATGATATACAACGGCTGGTGAATGTATGCGGAAAGGAAGGCGAGGCTCTAGGACCAGGATTTAGTGTAACAAAATGCGGATTGATGGTATTCAATGGTCCCAACGACCAGGCGGCATCCATACAGGGCCAAGAAATACCGAGAGTAAGCGAATACAAGTACCTTGGCGTATGGGTAAATGAGGGTGATAGATACATGGAGGTGCACGAAAAAGCCTTGGCAGCAAAGGGAAAGAGGAACGAAGCAATAAAGCACAGAGCGTTATGGGCATACAATAGGTACGAGGTGCTTAGGGGTCCGTGGAAAGGGGTAATGGTACCGGGGCTTACATTTGGGATTTCAGTGGTGTGCATGAGGCCAGAGACACAATCAGGAATGGATGTGAATCAAAGAACTGTGGGACGTCTCGCGTTGGGTTCTCACGGGAAAGCGACAAACGAGGCTCTAAAGGGCGATATGGGGTGGGCGAGTTTTCAGGCAAGGGAAGCGCAGAGCAAAATAAGGTTTGATGAGAGGCTAAGGAATATGAAAGAGAGTAGGTGGGCAGTGAAGGTGTTCCGCTATTTATATAGAAAGAGCGTTGACACGCAGTGGAGAAAGAGAACTAGGAGGCTCACTAGTAAATATACGGCTCTAAGAGAATTGACAACAAAGAGCGTAGAGGGAAAAGTCAGAGAGGCGGAGAAGATTTACTGGAGGGCAGCGATGGAAAAAAAACCGACTCTGAATAACTACCGAGAGGGCAAAAACGAAATAAAGAGGGAGGCATTTTATGATAATTCAAGAGGAAGCGCTTTATTGTTTGAAGAGAGATCGGGAGAACGCGCATTTATAAAGCGAAATTCAGTAAAGAGGAAGAAGAATGCACATGCTGTGAGGAAGATAGGGAAACGAGTGAGCATGTTCTGATTGAATGCGGAAATATCCACCCAGGTGTACGTTTGGGCACCACCCTACATGAAGCCTTGGGTTTTAGGGCGAAAAACGGGAAGCTGAACATAGCCGCGATTGAAATAAGAGACAGAATACTGGTGGCAGAGAACTAGAGAGAACGGACAAAAATAATTATAGGGAAAAATATGGACTTTCTGCCATAAGGGGCAGGGAACTGGGCTATGAATTTCCGTTTTTGCTATAGTATGATCGATTTGATTGAAGTAGATTTAAAAGACATATGAGGACAATTTAAAGAGAGAGAGAAAAAAAAAGGAAAATTTCTTAGATCTTCCTACGAGCCTGGTGGCGCACATGTCACCGCCCCTTTACGGAGGGGACGCTCATAGCATACACGTTCTTTACAGTGAAGGACAACCCCCGACAGCAGCATCTTGTCTCTCCACCACACTAACACCTGGACTAACCCATAGTTTATAAAATTCGTAGTGGCTCAATTTTCGCGATAGGGCATTACGTTTGTTGCATTTCACGCATTTAAAACATACACATTGGCACATCTGCACTAAACTATACCCGGGAGCCTTCTCTGCTGGCAATTCAAATCGGCATTATCGTAATTGGCATGACCTTAAACTTTCACGCCTCATTACGCGCAGATTGACCCCTCACTGCTTTGGTCTCCTACACCCTCCCCCACCTTTTTTGTTAGATAATTGGCTCTCCCTCGAAATTCACCTTTCGGGAATACTTCCCTTCTTTTTTTATTTTACAATTGGCTGTAGGCCCGATATACCTTCGGGTGGTGCGGGCTACCCCCACATTATTTTAATTTGTTTTCGATCGCAGGGGGACAAATTTAACACATCCATCCATCCGGGGAATGGAGCAGACGACGCATTGCGAAGCGCTCGTCGCACACTAAGCGCTACTTCCAGTCTAGAACCGTAAATGTACGTGTGTTCTTTTTTAAATGCGGAGCGTTTCTTAGTCGCACGATGTCGCGCTTCGGCGTCGGCGGCGCCGTCAACACCCCCACAGCGCATGCTCGGCTTCCTGAATGCCGGCCCACCGGCATTCAGGAAGCCGAGCATGCGCTGTGGGGGTGCGGACCTCGCCCCCGTACTCCTCTCCCTCGAACGCGGGCGGTGTGTATATAAGCGGCGGAGCGCGCGTTCGGAATTCAATCCATCAGCCGGGCAGCGCGACGCTTGCAGCGAAATGGCAACGCCGAGATGCGGATTCCGAACTTCGTGCACGAGAAGCAGCGACGAAACGTGAGCAACGAGTTTTAAGACCCCAGGTACGTGAGCGGGAAGCGGCATGCAAACGTCGTCAACGAGACGCAGCTCGTGGACGCAAGCGCCCACCTTGGTGCCGTCCAATACAACGACGGCGCCAAGCAATAAAGACACACTTTAACTTTACACTCCTTGCCATCGCTTCTCCATTCAATAAACAAGAATACTAAAGACGAAATAACAATTAAGCATTCCCAAACCATGCCCAATTACGCAACATTCACGCGATACCCCCACCACTCTGCGACGCATTTACTCGAGTTCCCCCCGTGGGAAGATGTGGGCGGCATTTTTTTTTCCTTAGCGAGCGTACCAACGTACAGCTCAGTCTGAGCGCGCAGTTTGTTCTTCGGTGATGTCCACTAAAGCACTTGCACTAGGCGGAATCAGAGCGATATGTGGTGCACATACTAAGGAAAACTGCATATATGCATATGATGAAGCATCTCAATAAAACTTCCTACAGCGTAGCACCTCTCAAAGCAGCTTAAATGTAGCTTTCTTGGGAACACATTCCTCTGAAAAATGTTATACACATGTATCAGTTGTTAAGTCGGTCCATTGAATGATGCTCTCATCTTTGATCGTGTCCCCGCTAATGTTCTCGTAGTTATTTACTAAAAGATGGCTTTTTTAGGGGCGAAGCTCCTTAGGGCATAGGCTAGTCCGGCGTCGTCGTCGTCGTAGCCACCTCTAGGTTTCAGAATGATCACGAGATGGCGCTGCGGTGCTGCTTAGCTAATACGTGAATTGATCAATAGATGGCGCTCGCTGCGTGCTCTAGTGTGATAGGAGAGCGCTAGATGGCGGCTGCGGATTCACAGCACAGAAATAAAGCTAGAGCTTGGTGGCCCGGCTACCTCCCCGTTATAAAGGGGACGCTCCTAATATCCATCCATCCATATCCACGGAGTGAATGATGATGAGTGGGGCGAAGCTTCCGTCCGTCCGTCTGTCTGTCTGTCCGTCCGCCCGTCCGAGTGCTGCAGTGCTGCTTAGCTATTACGTGAATTGATCAATAGATGGCGCGGAGGCGCTCGCTGCGTGCTTTAGTGTGATAGTGTGAACATCCGGAGCTTCGCCCACTCATCATCATTCACCCCGTGGATATGCGTGGATTTTTTTGAGGCCGGCAGGGGGTTCCAATGTTAAATTTACCGCAAATCTCCCGCTCACTCTTCCCAGAGCCGTAAATATGCTCTTGGCAGTGTCCAAATATAGAAGATATTTGGACGTTTATATTTAATATTCACTTTTCTACTTTTTATTTGGTGCCTATGATACTTTTGCGGCTTAGGAACGGCATTTACTTGTCCTGTATAAGCGTACACCGTCTTGCCTTCTAATTAAGCACTTATTGTATATCGTGCAGAAACGGCGCATGCCTCAAAACCCACGTTAGCCATTTCGGCAGTTCTTGACAGTGGGCACAGAGCCGTTCCTTTTGTTTCACGACGTCGCCTGTCATTTCGAACTGATACAAGCAATTTAATATGACTGCAAACAGAGAAACAATAAATATGGTCGTGACATCGTTTATTCACAAGTGGGGGGGGGGGCAAGAAAAACTGACGGGAACGTTCGTCTATAATACGCAAGGTTTCAGTGTCCGCTCGGGCGAGAACGCCCGAGGTGGCCACATATAGAACGAACTTCGAGACCTTTGCGTGCATATTTTCTACAAATAATATATCTGGCTCTCCCTGTCCTTATCTTTTAATCCCTCTTGCCCTCTCCCTCCATCTTCTGTCAGCTATAAGAGCAGTTACTGCGGTCTCCAGTATATATTTCCTCGAATGAACAGCCACTACAACAGACTGCCAAGTTCTCCTGGAACACCTTGTCAGCCTTTGGGATTGCCCGAGCCCATTTGGCAAAGGCTTTATTTATTTATTTATTTATTTATTTATTTATTTTGAGACGTGGTTTATTGACGTCTGGACGTCTAGGACCGTCAAAGGCGAGCTCCGACAACCGGCAAGCGTCAAGCAGCCAAAATCCGGGCAAGCGCTAACTCGAGGCACGAGACCATCGACAACGCTGCGGCTTGCTTGCTGGCCCTCCTTATCGTCTTCTTCATTACAATGACTCCCGGCGACGAGCGTAGCCATCCTGGCTACTTAAGGCGTTGATAGTATGGCGGCGTCATAATAAGGTTTGAGGCGGCTGACGTGGACAATTTCTCGTCCACGACGACGTAAATCCTGTGATGGAGTCAAGGGTTCAACTTCGTAATTGACGGGAGACGTCTGAGTGAGAATGCGCTAGGGACCGTGATATCGTGCGAGGAATTTCGGCGAAAGTCCAGGCGTACTAGGGGGGACCCAAAGCCAAACGAGGGCTCCCGTTGGGAAAGTGGAAAGCGAGCGGTCACAATCGAGTCGAAGCTTCTGGCGATCTTGTGCGTCTGTTGTCATCGAACGAGCCAACTGTCGACAATCTTCCGCGTACTTAGCAACGTCAGAAATTGGTGTGTATTCAGTGGTGTCAGGTGTGTAAGGCAGCACAGTGTCCAGTGTACATGATGGCTCGCGTCCGTACAAAAGAAAGAACGGTGAGAATCCGGTGGTCGCTTGCGTAGCAGTGTTGTACGCGTACGTCACGAATGGGAGGACGGTGTCCCAGTTGGTCTGGTCGGACGCAGTGTACATTGTCAGCATATCACCAACAGTTCGATTAAAGCGTTCTGTCAAACCATTCGTTTGCGGATGATATGCGCTCGTCGTGCGGTGAATAATGTTGCACTGAACAAGCAATGCTTGAATAGCATCAGAGAGAAAGACGCGTCCCCTGTCGCTCAAAAGTTCCCTAGGAGCACCATGGCGCAGGACAAAGTTGCGTAGGATGAAAAATGCAACTTCTCTCGCAGTAGCTGTGGGCAACGCTGCGGTCTCAGCGTAACGTGTGAGATGGTCCACGCCAACAATTATCCACCTGTTTCCAGATGAAGTCGAGGGAAGCGGGCCGTATAAGTCGATTCCAACTCGGTGGAATGGACGCCCAGGGCACGGGAGAGGCTGGAGTGTGCCAGTTGGGTGTTCAGGTGGAGTTTTGCGCCGTTGACACTCAGTGCAAGCGCGGATATACTTGCACACAAAGGCATACATGCCACGCCAGTAGTAGCGTTGACGAAGGCGGTTGTAGGTCTTTAGAACGCCGGCATGAGCGCTTTGCGGGTCGTTGTGGAAAGCGGCGCAGATATCCTTGCGCATGTGGTGTGGTATCGCAAGCACCCACTTCCGGCCATCAGGTGCGTAATTTCAGCGGTAAAGGAGATCATCTCGAACGACGAAATGGGAAGCATTGCGACGGATAGTTCTAGAAGCGGTACGAAGGGATGGGTTAGCCAGAAAGTCAAGGAGTTGGCAAACCCACGGATCCTTGCGTTGCTCCGATGACATGTCCACAAAGTCAATTGGAGAGAGGGAAGAACCTGACGGTGAAGCCGTGTCGGACGCTAGTGGTGAGCGGGACAGTACATCGGCGTCGGAGTGTTTACGGCCTGACCGGTACATAACACGAATGTCGTACTCTTGCAGACGGAGCGCCCAGCGACCGAGGCGCCCTGATGGATCTTTCAGCGACGAGAGCCAACACAGAGCATGGTGATCTGTGACAACGTCAAAGGGGCGACCATAAAGATACGGGCGAAACTTCGCCAACCCCCAAATTATGGCGAGGCACTCTTTCTCGGTAACAGAGTAATTGCACCCGGCTTTCTTGAGGGTTCGACTCGCATAAGCCACAACGTATTCCTCGCAGCCTGGCTTCCGCTGAGCCAAGACAGCACCAAGACCGACGCCGCTGGCATCAGTGTGGACCTCCGTAGGCGCAATGGGATCAAAGTGACGGAGTATAGGAGGCGACGTTAGCAAGCGCCTTAGCGTCGTAAAAGATGCGTCGCACTCGGTTGACCATGCAAGCAGGCCTTTAGGGGCGGTGAGAAGATTCGTAAGAGGTGCGATGATGGTAGCAAAGTCGCGGACGAATCGACGGAAGTAAGAACACAACCCAATGAAACTTCCAAGCGCCTTCAAGGAGGTGGGCTTGGAATACTCGGCAACAGCACGCAGTTTCGCGGGGTCCGGGAGAACGCCGTCTTTGCAGACGACGTGGCCTAGTATCGTCAGCTGGCGCGCACCAAAATGACACTTCTTTATGTTAAGTTGAAGTCCGGCAGATGTGAGGCACTTCAGATTAGCACGTAGGCGCACAAGGTGAGTGGGAAAATCTCGAGAAAAGACTACGATGTCATCAAGGTAACAGTTGTTGTTATGTGGGGTTTAACGTCCCAAAACCAGCTCTGATTATGAGAGACGCCGTAGTGGAGGGCTCCGGAAATTTTGACCACCTGGGGTTCTTTAACGTGCACTGACATCGCACAGCACACGGGCCTCAACATTTCGCCTCCATCGAAATGCAGCCGCCGCAGCCGGGATTCGATCCCGCGACCCTCGGATCAGCAGCCGAGTACCATAGCCACTAGACCACCGTGGCGGGGCTCAAGGTAACAGAGGCAGGTATTCCATTTGTAGCCGCGAAGAATGTTATCCATCATCCGTTTGAATATAGCTGGCGCGTTACACAATCCGAACGGCATCACCTTAAACTCGTACAGTCCATCGGGAGTAATGAAGGCAGTGTTCGGGCGATCAGGTTCAGCCATCGGGACTTGCCAGTAACCCGACCACAAATCCAAAGAGGAGAAGTATTCTGCTCCTTGCAGGCAGTCGAGAGCGTCGTTGATGCGCGGCAACGGGTACACATCCTTCCGAGTTATCTTGTTGAGGCGGCGATAGTCAACACAAAATCTGATGGATCCATCCTTTTTGCGCACAAGTACAACAGGCGATGACCAGGGGCTCTGCGCCGGCTGAATTACGCCGCGTGTAAGCATGTCATCGACTTGTTCGTTGATGATACGCCGTTCTTCCGCCGATACTCGGTAAGGGCGCTGGTGTAAGGGAGCATGAGAGCCGGTGTCGATATGGTGCGCAACACTCGTTGTACGGCCTAAAGATGACTGAGCGCAATCGAAGGACGAGCGGAACTCTCGCAGAAGGGAGATGAGTTCGTCGCGATGCGTGGGCGGTAGATCGGCGGCGACAGAGGGGCAAAAACCGTCAGGAGCTGGAGATTTTGAAACGGGTGGCGTCATAGCATTTAGTTGAAGGCAGGGTTGGTCCTCAGTGAAATCCAGGGAATGCAGGAATTCGACATCTTGTATATGGCCCAAGCACTCACCACGGAGTAGGGTAATAGGCGTCGAGGATGTGTTGGAAATCATCATCGTCGCAGTACCAGACTCCATGGTAAGTACTGCAAACGGCAGGCGTAGACCACGACGACGGAGAAAGACATCGGAGGGGGCAAACAAGACCATTCCTTCTAGGGCGGCCGGGCAGGAGACAGGGACGAGGGTCCACGTTTTCGGCGGTATATCTGTGTCTTCAGCAACCACAAGTTTGCGAGGGTCGAGAACAGGGTCAGCCGAAATGGAGTCTTGCAGCGGCGTAAGAGCCACTTCCGCCCGAGAACAGTCTATGACGGCACGATGACGTGAGAGAAAGTCCCATCCGAGAATAATGTCGTGAGAGCATGACAGCAGCACATAGAACTCTATCACGTAAAGTACGTCTTGGATAACGACACGCGCGGTGCACATAGCAGAAGGAGAAATGCACTGCGAGCTTGCAGTGCGGAGCAATAGTCCTGGAACCGACATCGTCAATTTCTTTATCCTATACGGCAGAGATTTTGACAAATTACAGAAACGGCGGCCCCTGTGTCAATAAGCGCTATTGCGGCAGTTCCTTCAATGTTCACATCGATGACGTTTTGCGGCGAAAGAGATGGAGGCCTTTGATAGTTCGCGTCGCGTGCAGCTCTTGCCTCCGGAACTGCAGCAATCAGTTTCCCTCTTCCGTAGTTGGACGGCGACGCATCGGTGATAGCGAGCGTCGTCGAGGGGATGGAGAGCGACGGTTTGAGTAGGGCGCACGATCATCCGTGGTGTACCTTGGTGGCGTACGGATGGGCGGAGGAACAGGCTCGGCAAATGTGTCGTACGGGTTGGGAGCATACCGGCGACAGTAGCGGGCGACGTGCCCAGCGACACCACAGGCGTAGCAGATCGGTTTGTTGTCGGACGTCCGCCACGAGTCCTGGCGTCGGAAGAGCGGAGCCGGAGGCCTCGCGTAAGTGGGCGTCGCAGCACGCGCGGTCGTCGGGGCGGTGTGGGTCGAAACCACGGGTCGGAAATACGACGCGGGCTGTTGAGGTGGGCGAGCAGCCACAGAAGCGTAGGTTAGAGGGGCAGTGACAGGTGGTGGCTGTGGCATAGGCGGGAGGCTCTCGGCAACATGGGCGCGAATGACCTGTTGAAGGTCCGGAGCCAAAGACGGTGTAGGGGTGTGCGTGAGAGGTAGTAAAGAGAGCTGACGTGCTACGGATAAAATCCTGGATTGTGGATAACAGCGGTTGTTGATCGGCGGGGTGGGGGGCTGGCTGCAAACTTGGCAAAGTAGAATGCGCACCAGGAATTGTGAGGGCTTGGCGAGCGATTGCGCGCTGCTTACGCAACTCGTCAAAGCTCTGACATAATGAGATGAGGGCGTCCACGGTGGCGGGATTTTTTGCGAGAAGCATCTGAAAGGCGTCGTCCTTGATGCCTTTCAGAATGTGCTTGATCTTCTCGTCCTCAGTCATCGCGGAGCTCACACGGCTGCACAGGTTGAGCACATCCTCGATGTAGCTCGTGAAGTTCTCTCCGGGTTGCTGAGCACGTTGACGCAAGGTCTGCTCTGTGCGAAGCTTGCGCGCCGTAGGCCGGCCAAAGACATCCGTAATGGAAGTCTTAAACACAGGCCAAGTTGGAATAGTGGTCGCGTGGTTGTTATACCACAGTTGAGCGACATCGGCGAGGTAAAACGCGACGTGACTCAACTTCATTGGATCGTCCCATTTGTTATGCTCACTTACTCGTTCGTACACAGTTAACCAGTCTTCAACATCCGAGTCACCTGAGCCGTTGAAGATTGGCGGGTCCCGCTGACGGTGGACGGCGCCGCAGGTGACATGGATTGCCTAAGGTCCAGGCTGAGCAGGGTTGGCGTCAGCCATGATGACGCTGGAAACAGGAACAGGTTGAAGCGTCCGGGAGCGAAGTTCCAGATTGGTACTGGGAACCCACGCACCTCCACCAAATGAGACGTGGTTTATTGACGTCTGGACGTCTAGGACCGTCAAAGGCGAGCTCCGACAACCGGCAAGCGTCAAGCAGCCAAAATCCGGGCAAGCGCTAGCTCGAGGCACGAGACCATCGACAACGCTGCGGCTTGTTTGCTGGCCCTCCTTATCGTCTTCATTACAATTTATTTATTTATTTATTTATGTCTTTCCCGAAACCATGCATACAAATGGGAGACGCCGAAGTAGAGGGCCCTGTAAATTTCAACCACCCGGGGTTTTTAACATGTACTGACATCGCACAGCACACGGGCCTCAACATTTCGCCTCCATCGAAATGCCGCTGCTGCAGCCGAGATTCGATCCCGCGACCCTCGGATCAAACGCTTCTTTGCAGGCACGGAAGAGAGAAGCTTTTTCCGGTGTTCTTCTGTGCCCTGTGTCGCAACCAGGGACGGAGCACCAACGCTCAGTCTTCTTTTTCGCTGTCGACTACATCTTGCCGTCAAACAGTCCAAAACTGGCGACGAGACTAGCCAACACCATCTAGAAAAAAAGAAGGCCTCCGCACGCCGGTGTGGCGTCAGGCTAGTCGGATGGGCCGTACAGTCGACGCCGTCGGCGTCACCACAACTTGGTTTGCTGCGCTTGCAGGGCGTCAGCGCGTCGCGGTTACTATATGGCTTCGGAAAATCAGCGCTGTCCTTAAAGGGGTCCTGAACCACCACTCGGGCTTGGTTTTGAAAACGCTGGGTGTGTTTTGAAGGCCTCTCAGAAATTCACAGCCGAAAAAATTTTTCAAAACGGTTTGTTAGGAGCGAAGATATTGCAACCGGAAAACCTCCCTTTCCAGTCCTGTCTTAACTCTGCGGAATAGAGGGTACAGAGCTCCTTAGGGCGGTGTCGAGGGAGGTGCCCCGCCCACCGCGCTACGTCACCAGACTTCAGCAACGTGTCAGAGTGGCTGACGAAAAGCGCGCGAGTACCGGGGACTGTTTGTCCGCAGCGCGCTTGTGGCCGCCTGCTCGCTCCGCGCCTGGGCTCGGTCGCGTGCCCCCGCGATCCTCCGAAGCTTTGTTTTCGTTCGTCACACACGTTTAGGCTCGCAGGTGTGCGCGCTTACTTTGTCAGTGCGCTGATTGTCGTCGATATTGCGCATAAGACGGCGTCAGAACAAACAGCTCAACTATCAACGCTGCTCCACCTTTTCATGCATAACCCTAAGTTAGTTAATTGTTGATTAGTGATTGTAGACGGTTTAATCATCCTGTCGGGCTCGAACGTGTGACTACTATGACTCAAAAGGAAGATCTTCACAACTCGAACCCCTGCCGACAGATTAATGTGGAATAAGGTGCGTTGACATGCGGAAAGAAGGATGGATTAATGTAATGTGTGAATACACTAGTTCAATTTTAACAGTGAAACTGTTTGAGCTATTGGTGAAACTGGGAAATTTGCAGAAAACTCCGCTAAGCTTTGTAATGCTAGCATAACAATGCCACGCTGTAGTAAAGACAAAGCTTCCTAGGACTAGTTAGGTAAGGCTAAGTCTAATTCAAAGGAGCCTAATTAGGAATAATTAATTGAAGCCTAGTTCTGACAGGACTAATCCAACTAAGTCAAACCAAGCCAAAGTGAACTAATTCAAACTTAATTGAGCTAGTACAAGTAAGTGACACCTAATTAAGCGGATACTAATTATTTACCGCTAATTAAGTCACGATGCTAATTAAACCATGCCTAATAGGGATCTAATTATGCGAAGCCTAATTTAGCTGATATGAACAAGCTTAGTGTAAGCACGCTTCTATTTGGACCATGTTTAACTAACTAGTACTAATTAAACCACGCATAGCTAAGTTATTACTAGTTAAGTCGAACCTAAGCTAGAACTTATTAATCCAAGGTAAATTATGCTAACACTTAAAGTCTCATTAACCTGAGACTAAATATTTCAGGTGTAATTAGACTAACACTGATTAAATCAGGCTTAATTAAGGTAATACTCACCAAGCGATACCTAATTAAGATAATATATCAAAGCACAGCATAACTAGGCCTGAACAAATTAGGTCATGTATAATTAAGATATGACTAATTAACTCAAGCATTATATCATTACTAATGAAGCCCGGCTTATTAAGTCATGTGTGATTAGGTTTAAGTTAATTAGATCGTACCTAATTAGTGTAACTCCAATTAGGTGCTGACTGATTAAGTTAAGGCTAAGTCAAGTCTCAATAAGCTCAGACTATTAAGTTACGCCAAATTAAGCCAAACATTCCAGATGTATTGATTTTAATCTATACTAATTTACCGTAGTCCACCCTAATCTGCTGTAATCCTTAATTCGCCCTAATCTAAGTCTAACGAAATCCGCTCTATATGCCATATTCCACCTTAATGCACCTCAGCCTGTCTTAATCCACCCTAATGCGCCTTAATGAGCTCTAATCCACCCAAATATACCCTAATCAGACCTAGTCATTTAATTCACCTTATAAAAGAAATATTTTGGGTTCGACTCCAGTCATGTTACTGAGTATGAGTACTAGAAGGTGGCGCATCGGGGTACCATAGGGAATAAACCCACCTACAACCACTGATGAATTGTTAATTAAAGTTTGGGAACAATTTGTGATTTACTACAGCCTGCTGGCATGCATTTGCTGGCTTCTTGGAAAACTATATTTATGGTGGCTTTTGCACCGCACCGTTCGAGTCCACACCGAGGTAGTTTACGGACGCCTTCCAATGGCATCTATGAGACTTGCGCATTAACAAATATATTTTTACATATTTCCAGCAGCTATTTTGCCTATATAGGGGCTCAGAACGCAAGGAAAAGCGAGCGCACGGCACGCACGGCACGCACGCGCTTACGTTTAAAAAAAAAAACGCGCGCTGCGAAGGGCCCGCACACAGGCGCGGCGGGCGTGTCTGCCATCGGCAAATAGCAGCTACGCTCCTTGTAAATGCTCTATGACGAAACAGAGCACATACAAGGAGCGTGAGGAGAAGCCGCTTTTTGAGTTGAGTGCTCCTGATGAAGTGGAAGCTTTGTGCTCTGCTTGCGAACGCTACGCTTCGCGGATGACTACAGCATTTGGCTGAAATGTTCATTACGGCGTAGGCAAGCCGTAGAATATGTTTTTCCACCAAGCCCGGGGGGTGGTTCAGGACCCCTTTAAAGTGACAGCAACGTAGTAATATCCATGTGCTTCTGTTACAAAGCAAGACACGTATAATTATAGGCGGAAGCTGCTGGTTCACGGCAGCCAACATCATCATAGAAAGCAACATTCTCTTATAACTTTGATTAATTTGATTCTGATCAAATCCATCAGTGAATGAACTTCGGTTAATTGAATGGTGACATTGTTTTTTTCGTGTACCGTAACGTGACCTCTTTTATTGTTCCTACGGATGTTTGGCCGGCGCTAAGACAAGGAAACTGCATGCTGCTTAGTCTCCTCTAGCAATTAGCGGAACGAAAGAAAGAGCAAAACTGTCTATTGAAGGAACATATATTTTATTCACAAATGGTCAAAACTGCATTCCGAAACAAACATCTTAAATTTTCCATATACATATATCATTCTTACTTTTACATTTTGTAAAATAGTCATCGCTAGAAACACGAATAACGAGACTAATTGGTGAAAGTTTTCTCATTAAAGGGTCGCGCACAACTGATTCTAATATAGAATAAGCTTCCGTTTTTCTTGTGTTGCTTTTATTTTCACCCGCCTTGTTTGCGGACCCTTTTCTCTTCATAAAATGTTGAGGCAGCTTTTGCTGTATTCGATGAATTTACAGCAGCGCCAGTAACAAAGCCAGCCTCGTAATAAAAAAAATGATTGAAGGTGAACCTTGTCAATCAATAACGTTACGGTATTTTCATGCTCTATATGTGTGCTTACAATACGCTTTTCATAGGAAAGAAAACTAGATTCCGGCTGCTCCGTTACAGGGCTTACATCGTACAATGAACACAGTCTTGTGATCGTATCAGGATGCGGGATCTTAAGCTTCATCGACGTTCTCAAGAATCTGTATGCATGAGGTGAAATTGTGAACAAAGGGCTAGCAAAAGCCAACAAATCTGGGATATTGGCCAGCATTATTCAAAACAAGATCAAGTTGACCCTTCAAGAGTTTAATTAAGCACTTCCAAATGGCATTGCTGCAACTCGCATGCGAAATCTTTTTCACTTACTTCCTCTAGCAACGTTGAAAGCAATGTCAGTAAATGACGGGCCTTTTCAGAGTGCTCAGTGCTGGTATCCTTATGTGTCTGTTCGATGACTTATAACACACTTTTCGAATCTCTCAAGTCGCACAGCTTTTCATGGAACTAACACACGACCACACTTCTTCACACCCGTTTCACCAAAATATACTTCGACGCGCAGGTCCGTGGACACGACCAACGAAGTACAAACTGCAGGAGTAGATTGAAGTGACAAGTCCAAAAAGAAAACCTTGGAGCCCTTGTTAATTGCTGTCCACAAGTCCGCATGAAAGCTTGGCAAGGCGTTCAGCAAGTCCGCAAAACTAGCAACATTTTTTGTCTCCTCTTCTGCTTGGGTTTGCTGTGAAAATATCATTGCTTTTTGCAAAGATGCGTCTTTCAAGAGCGCTCTTTTCGCAGCAGGCACTTCTTTCACGCACCGTTGCGGGCGCGATAAATAGGCAGCACAGTTGGGAAACAAGCTCGGAAGTGCACTTTTCTTGATGGATGGATGGAAGGATGGAAAAACTTTATTGAGGTCCATTAGGTCGCGCTAGTTTTCTAGCGCGACCTAATGGACGTTCTTGATACGAACGTTTTTCAGGGCGACGTCGACCACTTTTCCTGTCTTGACGTCCGTGTAAAATGTCCTCTTTGTTGGCGAGAAGTCCTTCGTAGGAACAGCTCTGGTGCACGCTGCCCGCATCGTTGGGTCAGATGAGAATTTGTGCACTCCGACACTTGGTCCTCCGTCATAACTGGACTTGCAGTTCGGTGCACAACAACACATAAACATCCTTGAGCTTCCGTGTACGAAGAGCCACGCGCAATCGAAGAAAAGCAAGCGCGTTTATGGCGCAGCATGCTCTACGCGTTTCCTTCACGGAGAAATTTATTTTGCAGAACGCGCGCCGCGTTTCAGGAACGCAGATCCGATATGCGTCACTGACAAGGAGAGGAGGTAGGGTTGGCGAGGCCGGTGCTACCGGCGCGGCCGCAGCTACCCGCTACCCCGCAGACTCTACCCCGCAGTAGGGAGCCTACATGACTGCTTTCATGTAAGCTACCTACCCCGCAGGAGGCGGCAGCGCGACATTAGATGGATTTAGTATTGCGGAAAATTTTTGCGTTAGCGTTTGCGAGTGACGCAGGCTAAATTTTTGCGGAGTGCTATTCGATAGCATTCCATAGCTCTTTAGTATAGCGCGAGACGACGACGCGCCGCAAAACGCAAGGCACGCAAACCTTCGCTGCGCCATCTAAATGCGAATAGTGAAAGCGTCAAAGCCGTCGGCCGTTGTTAGTAGGGACATTTAGCGTGTCCGGTAAACCGCCCTACGCAAAGCCGGGGCGGAATACCGGAGAGCGTATACCGGATAGCGTTAGGAAGCATGCTAACTAGTTTTAGCGCACACTCGCCCGGAACATACGCCCCCAACGTCCGTTGAGCCGTTAGCCGCCGCATCTGCGTATGCGCAAAATACAAAATAAAGCTCGCATTTGCTGTCGCAAAGTAGATCATTATTAAAAATGATAATCAATTTTTGTTTTGCGTTATTTGTTTTGTTTCTGCTAGGCTAATCTTCCTCGCGTTGTTAATTTAGCTAAGCAAAATTCTTGGGCGCCTAGTTGGCTTAGTGCTGACGAAAGGTTGCCGTTTTTTTTTTCCTTTGTGCTTGCGCTCGCCTCAGGTGCTCAGGTGCAATCCGTGAATCGCTTGTAGTGTTTGTCGATTGCATCAGTCACGTCGTTGTGTGCGTAGGTGCGTGTAAGAATCCGCTATGCCGTACAGTGTGCTTCACGACGAGCTTCTGCTGCAATCGCTAAGCTGGAGCGAGATCGGAGATATGCACTTGCTCCGCAATGTGCCACGGCGGGATCTGCGCAAGAACGGCCCCATTAATTTAGAAGATATGGAACACACGGCTTTCTACCGGTCGTTCAGGTTCCATAAAGGAGACCTGGATGATCTCATGACAGGCCTGCTTATTCCTGATGAAGTGGAGAGCGCACAACGGGTTCGAGTTCCAGGCCGCGAGGCGCTGTGCATGATGTTGCGGCGTCTTGCCTATCCGAACCGCCTGTGCGACCTCGAACTGTTCTTCAACAGGCATAGCTCGGTGGTGTCAAGTGTGGTGTGGAAAGTTTTAGCTCATATCGAGCACTCCTTTGCTCACCTCATGGCCGACCTGACAGTGCACAAGTGGCTCAGTCTGCAATCCTTGGAGCTCTTTTCACAGGTAAGCACAAGCTTGCTCGCACGAGAAATACGGTGCACCTTCTGCTTATTCATTTTTTTTTAAAGCGAAACGTACTTTTCCATTCTTGTGATATGTCCGCGATCGTATGGCAAGTGAAATTAGTTGAAGAGATCGTCGCCTAGTTCCAAGTTACGGCAGCCGAATTTCGACGGGGACGGAATGCAAAAAGGTTATCGACTTATAGTTTTCCGTACTTAAAAAGCTTCACGTGGTAAAAATTAATCGGGAGGCTCCCACTGCAGCATGCCTGTATTGGTTCTAGCACATGAAACGTCACAATTCTTTTCCTTTCTTTTTGTAATTTATGTAACGTGCGCAGATGCACAGTATTCTGTGAATTTCCTCATGATGACGGCGTTGTGTCAATTATAAGCTTAAACACGCGTTTGCACGGATTCTAAAGGCCAGGTTATCATTCATGAATTCCTAGTCTCTTTCTAAGCTATTGAATACTGGCTTTTATAATATTATTTTATAATTTATAAATGCGGCAGCAGCAGGCTCCAACGTAAACACTGTCAAGGGGGCCTCTGGTCGTTATTGTATTAATTAAATGCAGATCAGGCAAGCGGCAAACTGCATAAAAACATTGGAAACGCCCAAGTAGAATATCAACAAAACAGTAAGCATATTATAAAAGCACGGATTACAAGAACAGTACAGAAAGCAAAAATAAAATACGTAATAAACCAATGGACGTGGATTAAAAGTTGGCAGCATTTAACATTGATATACTGAGATTTCTACAAAGCATAGAACAATTCACAAACTGCAAAATAATACTAATATACTGTAATTACTGTGAAAATGATGTAACTAAAATAAAAAATAGGCATGAGAGGCAATGCTATAAAATGATCAGCATAAACATTGCAATAAATGTTTCTTTAACAGTACTTGAAATAATGTTATAGTGGGGCAACATTTCATGAACATAGGCAATGAGCTCCAAGAATGAATGCCAGAAAACAATGCTGTCTGTTTCCTGTAGTTCGAGTGAACCACTGACAACAGTAAGCTATGTTGCACGAAGAATCTAGCCAGACATGGTGCAATATTTTTTAAAACAATTACATTTGGACGTGTGCAAAAAATCAGTGTAGCCAACTTTGTTCAGTTGTGTGTATGACGTATGTGCGGGGCTCACGTAATGCAATGTGTCATTTTAGAGCTAAGTAATTCGCATTGCCTTTGTGGCACTGCCTAGTCAAACATAATGTGAAAAATTCATTTCAAGGACCCTTTAACTAAGTGCTGTCTTGCGAGCTTCCTGATTTAGACTGCATCCTACAATTTGCCTTTTATTTCATTTTGGTGTAATAATTTTGCAGGCTGTGCACAGGAAAGGTGCCCCATTAAAGAACTGTTGGGGTTTTCTTGATGGGACAGCCAGGCGAATTTGTCGGCCTTCACTTGGGCAAGAGGAGCACTACTCTGGCCATAAACGCCATCATGCTCAAAAATATCAAGCATTGATGTGCCCGAATGGCATAGTCTGCCAATTGGATGGGCCATTTCCAGGTCGTCGTCATGATGCTGGTATGTGAAGCTGCCTCAAAGAGTGTTTAGCTGCTCTTTGAAAGAGAAAAGAGACTTAAAATATGTAATTTGATGTGCACAACGTTTCGTGGTGATTGTCCTTTCATACAGAGGAAATCAACTGTGGGCTTTTCTAGCCCCAAAATTTGCCGTCTGAACCTGTTTTAATTTAATTTTCTGGTGCACAACTTGACTGCATTGAACATTTTGAATACCTCAGTGTCTACTTGTCTGCTGATTTATCTTGGAATAAGCACATAGGCTATTTGAATGGTAAAACCAATAGAATGTTAAATTTCTTTATGTGAAACTTCAAGTATGCCCGAAAAAGTACGAAGGAAGCTTTTTATGGGGGGGGGGGGGGGGTCACTAATGTATGACCTATCCTTGAATGTGCCTGTACAGTATGGGATCCTCATGGGCAGATTTTGATCTCTAAACTTGAGCGCATCAAAAACCATGTTGTGCGCTTGGTCAGTGGCAATTACAACTTCAATTTCAGGATTGTACCCGCACTGAGAGTGACATAGGTTGGAAACCTCTTCAGCAGTGAAGAAAACTCTTGCAATGAAAGTTACATGACGAGCCAGTACTACACGTCACATAGGCATGATCATTAGATAAAGATACATGAAAAAAACCATCGTATGGGTGTTTTTGCTCATTCTTTTTTTCTTTTCGCTATTCGCAAATGGAATAAGTTGGACGCATGAGCAGCGAATTTCTCTACATTTTCAGTGCCAGTTACTGTGCTTGATATACGTTTCATTTTAATATCCGTGGGCTTGCACTGCATTCACAAGTTCACTCTTTCTGTAGATGAATGCTTCTGTGTTTTGCATAAGATTTCCTGTGTTGTTGAAATGCTTAATAGATGCAATGCATGACTGTTTGCATGATCCTCATCTTTTTTTAAGAGTCCCACAAGCAGTGTCACTTTTTTTTCAGGAATACTGAAGCAGACTGCTCTCTACAAGAACTTGGAGACAATCACGCAGGGTCATACCTACGTGATATATGGCGACCTCGCCTACCCGCTCCGGCCCCTGCTCTACAAGCCCTTTGGGGGTGCTAATTTGCAGCCCCATGAGGTCACTTTCAATAAGCGAATGAGCAAAGTGCGGCAGGCAGTTGAATGGGGTTTTGGACAAGTCACTGCAGATTTTGCATTTGTTGACTTTCATAAAAATCAAAGGATGAACTATCAAAAAGTAGGGCTCATGTACAAAGTAGCAACGCTACTGTCAAACTGCCGCACCTGCATGTATGGAAACCAAGTTTCCAGGTATTTTGACATTCCTCCACCTTCTCTAAAGGAATATCTTGTGCCACGTTAGGTGCTTTATGGGACAAGGTGTGCCTTTGACGCTTACAAAATCTAAAATTTTGTCACATGACCTTCAATCATTAGTCAGCAATAATCCTGTAAAATTCTGGAAAACAATCTCACCTTCGAAAAAGTCATGCTTGATCTCACTTCCTGACGATCATAGTAATGTTATTCCACACAAAGAATTAGCAACCATTTTCATTGACTACATCTGTGTTTACAAAGGAAAACTACTTCAACGTGCCTTCTTTCAGAGAATTTAGCTACGAGTACATGAGCCCTATAAATGCGACATCTGAGGGAATAGTGTCATTAATCAACAAATTAAAAACATCGACCTCATCTTAATTAATTATTAAACTAACTGCAGCTATGGCAAGTGAATTTCTCGCTCACATTTTTCAGCAGTCTTTAACCACAGGCAAAATTCCATCTGAATGGAAAATTGGTAAAGTGATTCCAGTTCACAAATTGGGTGATAAAAACAAGGTTTGTAACCGTCGACTTATATCACTAACTAGCATTCCCAGCAAATTACTTGAACACATCATTGTCTTAAATGTAACCAATCATTTTGGATCAAATAATTTCTTTTTTGAAAACCAACATGGGTATAGAAAAGAGTTGTCTTGAGAAACACAACTTCTAGAATTTACTAATGACCTGTTCCAAAACGCTGATGATATTATTCAAATAGACTGCATATTCATAGACTTTTGAAAAAGCATTCGATCGTGTCGCCCACTGTTGCCTCATAGAAAAGCTTTCATCACTTCATATCAATCCTTAACTGTCTCCTGGCTGCGAAACTTTGCAATTTCGTAAATGGTTCACAGTTATCGACGGAACTTCATCTCCCATTACTGACGTTTCTTCCGGTGTCCCACAGGGGATTGTCTTGGGCCCTCTATTCTTTCTCATATTCATTAATGACTTGCCATCGCAGATAATATTGAAAGTCAGATTGCTCGCAGATGACTGCATGCTGTATAAAAAAGTTCATACAGTCAGTGACCATAGTGCGCTTTGACATGACCTTGACCATATAACACATTGGAATGAACCGTGGCTTTTGAGTTTGAAGACTAACAAATGCAAAATCATGACTTGGCCAACAGCTCTCATTTTCCATGTTTGCATATTCCCTCAAGAATGATGCTCTTATAACTACAACTTATAACTACAACTACAAGATATTTGCTACAAATAGCTTGGTGTTCATTTCACACCTAACCTATCGTGGTCCACGCACGTAGGTAAAATAACCGAAAAACATCGTGAACTTTTGGCTTCCTAAACTGTAATCTTCACAGCGCACCTGCGACGACTCGCAAGCTCGCCCACCAAACTTTTATATGCCCTCAGCTTGATTGTGCCTCACCTATCTGATCTCCCCACCAGGATTACTTCATTAAATCTGACATGTCGCCTTAGAAGACAACAACGAAGTGCGCGCGCGACTGTACTGGCGCTGTGGCACGAGCGCGAGCCTGGTGTCGAACGTTGGCCAGGAGTGACTCCAACGCTTGAGCTACGCTTCTGAACTTGTTTACGTTTCCTGTACTTCAATAAATCGTCTACAGCCACAAGCGGCTGTACAGACGTAACAGTTGGCGACGAGGAAGACTGGACTCATCGGCGCTCCACCGACGTCAAGGAAACGACATGGCGACGCCTGACTTTGGTCGGCTACCCGAATTCAGCGGCAGCTCCGGCTCCTGGAGATCCTGGTATGGGAGGCTACAGTTCTTCTTCGAGGCTAACGACATTACGGACGCATCGAAGAAACGTGCTCATCTGCTAACGCTGTGCGGGGAACACACTTATGACATCGTCTGCGCCCTCATTCAACCCAAGCAGCCCAACCAAGTGAGCTACGAGGACAGTCCAGATGCTCAAGGCTCACTTCGATCCACAACCGTCTGAGGTCTTCTGCAGGACACGATTCCAGCGACGTGACCAACGGCACGACGAAACGGTCAGTGATTACGTCACGGCGCTCAAGAAGCTAGCGGCAGATTGCAATTTTGGGACAAGCGCAGACACTGCGGCGAATCCGACAATGCTGCCTATGGACGTCATGCTGCGTGATCGTTTCGTTTGCGGTCTTCGGAACGAGCAGGTCCAGCAACAGCTGTTCGCAGAAAAGGACTTGACCTTCAAGAAAGCTTTCGACCTCGCACTGCGAGCTGAAAACGCCGTCGAAAACCAGAAGAACGTGAAAACTGAATTTAAAGAGATTCACGAATCCTGCACAAGTATCTGCAAGACAGACAACCAAGGTCACTCGTACTTCTTCCCCAAAGAAGAAAACGCTGTTGGCGTTGTAACGCGCAACATAATCCGGACACTTGCAAGTTCCAGACAGCCTCCTGCAACTACTGCAAGAAACGCAGACACATTGAAAAGGCCTGCCTGAAAAAGCGGAAAGAGGCAAAAACGAGCAATAGCATCGAATAATCCCGACAAGGAACTTCGACAGCTGCCTCAGCACCAGTGACGACTCAGCAGGACTCACCAGACGTGGCCCTTTACGAGCTCAACACCTTAATCGACGCGTCCAGCACGCAGAAGGTCATGACTCGGCTACACATACATGGCAAGTTCTTGGATTTCGAAGTCGACTCGGGTGCAGCCTGCACACTCATCAGTGAGGTCACGTTCAAAGCTACGTGGACAGATGAACCACCACGGCTTCAGACTGACAACATTCTCCTACGCACATGGTCAGGACAGTCTCTTCGAGTTCTCGGATATGCAACGGTGATTGTTACGCACAGAAACAAGACCATTACATTACCACTTGTTGTCATCAAGGGAGCAGGTTGTAACCTCCTTGGACGAAACTGGTTTCCTCATCTGGGTATACAGATCACGGGCATCAATGATGTATCCGACGACGAACTTGTTTCGAAGCTTCTCGACAAGTAGCAATCTGTATTCGACGAGGACATCTCAGGACACATCGGTCCTGCGGTACAACTAGACCTCGTGGAAGGAGCGAAACCAAAGTTCCTAAAAGCACGGCCGGTTCCTTTCGCGCTGCGGTCAGCTGTAGAGGCTGAATTGGATCGACTGCAAAGCCAAGGCATAATCGAGCCAGCGCAGCATTCGGATTGGGCAACGCCTCTCGTACTGCTTCGGAAGAAAAATGGCTCGTTGCGAATATGCGGCGACTACCGTTGCACAGTGAACCAGGTATCAAAGAAGGCAGACTACCCACTTCCCGCAACTGATGAAGTGCTCAGCCACTTGAGGGGAGGCAAGGTCTTCAGCACCCTGGATTTGGCACAAGCGTACCAGCAACTTCACGTGACGCCAGAGACAGCAGAGGTATTGACCCTGAACACGCTGAAAGGACTATACAAGGTCAAGAGATTGCCTTTCGGAATTTCTGCAGCTCCAGCCATTTTTCAACGCTTTATGGAGACTATGCTGTCTGGAATCACAGGCGTGTGCGCATACCTAGATGACGTGATCGTCAGTGGGAAAGACGCCACGGAACACGCCGAGAGACTGGAAGAAGTGCTGAAGAGGCTACGGAAGTACAACCTTTGCCTCGGCAAAAACAAGTGCTGCTTTGCGGTGCGACAAGTTTCTTTTCTGGGACACCGAATCGACGAGACAGGCGTCCACACTAACGAAGAGAAAGTTCGAGCCACAACGGACGCTCCAGCACCAAACTGCAAACAAGCACTTCAATCCTTTCTCGGGATGCTGGCTTTCTACGACAGACACTTGCATACGAGTGATTTACCAAAGCTATTCATTCCAACTTACTGCTGTACTGTTACTGATTTGTCACTGTATATTATTTTATGCATTTTTATTTTTCTATAAAATATATTGCTGGAGTGTTCTTTTTCATATATTGATATATTGTCATTGCGTTCTGTGTTCTCCCATGCTCTTTTCCTTGTCTTTAAATGTCTGTTTATTGTATTTCCTCTATTGCAATATTGCATTTCTATGCCTTGTACCATTTTCTAGTGCTCGTTTATTACTGTCACACCCCCCTCGCAGTGTTCCACTGGAGCCCGTGAGGTATTTGTATCAATAAATAAAAATGAAGCTATGTATTTTGTCATTCACCAGCAGAAAAAGTAGTCAAACTTGCTATATCTCCATAACAGCAGATGTGCACAAAGATAATCCAAGGAGGTGAAGCATACACAAGAGCTTACTACTACCAAAACGACAACTATGGCATTCCTGTCTTTTCTATCTCTTGTTCCCTTTCCACTGCCCCCACGGACACTGAGCCGTGCTACCAACATAGGCTGAATAAAGTAATGTCCTTTCCTTAAATGAACCACAATCATCATCGACATGAACCTCTTGCGCTGAGATCGGTGCAAAACGTTAAGAAGCATTCACTAGGCTTTAGAGAGCTCTGCAAGGAGTTTCCTAAAGCCTCAGACGACAATGAAATATGGGTGCGGTGGAGTGCCAGGAATCTCTGCTGAGAGGCAAGGTGCCACAGTTCACCACAACGAATGGTTACGCGTAGTCCACCAAGCCAGCACCGCTTACCATACCTGCGCAATCCTCAGCAGAAACCTAGAAAAAGATTCGCATCTAGAGTGGCTACATGCCGATCAGCTCCGCTGTATGTAGGTTTGTGCCATTAGTGTAAGCTACACCCATTGTTTCTTTTTTATTTTTCAGTTTTTCAGGAAGTTGCATAACAAATTATAAGAATGAGAACTGATGCACGTGAGGAAGAAAATTGTTTAGCTGCACTTTCGCCAGGGGCTGATACCGGTTACGTCGTAGCAACATATTTTTAATCAGCGTAGCCAGCCATGACTAACCATGGCTGCAGCTGGGATGTGATAGGCTTTGTAGGTTGCCATTTTCATTGGACTGGAGTGAGCTAGAATAGTCTTAAGTTGCTCTAATCAGACAGACATGAGCTGCATCAGCTGCTAGCGTGAATTTAATTTGCAGTGCTGCTTGGGCTCGCGGGCCCAAAACTTGTGCGTCTGACTCTGAGGAGTCGTTTGACTGCTTCGAGAGCAGTGATGTCACACAAAAGCAGTAAGTGCTCTTATGTCTCAGGTAGTAAAGAACTGCACTGCATTCTTTTTTTCTCTCCAGCAGTTACGCTGCTGCATCAAATTTTGGTTCGCAACTGAGCAAGGCCTCCTCCTTAAAAATTATGCATTATCTCGTCCCCGATTGTCCAAGGGGGAATGTGAAAAATGAAAAATTGGGGTCATTGCCATTCTCATATGTCTGATTCCACGGAACTTAAATGACAGCTTTTATGTGATACTGAATGATTCTGGCTGTATCTCCTAGTCACTTGCCTAAGATGTAAAATTCAGATTCAGTGTTGTTGCACACGTCAGCGAGATAAATAATAGTTGCACAGGCTCACTTTGCTCCCTCATTCCGAGACTCAAATTCTATCAGTGGGGCGTATACTCAGATTCACCGGTGCTCACCTCTGCTAAGCTCATTCACACTCAAACTCGTCAAAATTTTATCGTTGTGCAATTATCAAAACTCAGTATCACCATTACTGAGCTGATCAGGTCCAATCGAACTCAGACTTGTGAATATCGTGGTCAACTGTGCTCACTTGAGCTCAACATAAGGCAAATTTTGCCGAGCTGGACTATATCACACTCGCAGGTCAGTCTGAGTGAGTGGACTGTGGGTGAGTTGGCTCACCTGTTGTCTCCAGACTATTAAAGTTGTATAAAGCTGTAGCTTCACGGCAGTCTACTGCACTCTCCAATCGATCCTCAAAACGTTCACTACCTGCCAATATTTGTCCCTGAGTGAATGGAGGTTGCAGACATGAGAGTTCCCAGTCTGCATGTTGGTTCAAATCATATAATGCTCTGTCCTGTAGTCTTGTTCCCGCACTCCCGTTCAAGTAATCCTAGGTTGTGCTCCCTTATGAGCTACACAAATTGGGACCACTCCACTCTTCCTGCATGAGGAAGTAGCATCGGAAAGTTTAAAGCTAGGACGAAGAAAGTAGCATGCCTCTTTGAGAAAGGAAAAAATACCCAAATGAATGAACAAATCAAGTTATTTATTGCACAGTGCTCCGCATTGTCACAACCACAACACTTTATGCAAGTACGTAGCACTCTTCTCTGAAATGTTTGAAATAAACAAATACCAAGAGTAGTTACAGATGTTGCTAGTTACTGTGGACATTATCCAAGGGCATTATCACAAGAACACAAAATAAGGTAGCCATAAGGGAACCTACTGCAACATTGTTTGCTGCTGTGATTCTACAGTCGCTGAGTGTGCATACAGTTGCACTCATATTCTACGCAGTGCAGAATGTGCTCTGTTCGCACATGCATTTCTTCTACTGTGCTGATGCCCGTAGCCCACCACAACACTAGCAAAACTGCGGCTGGCGGGTACAGTTGTTGCACGTGAAGCGCACGAAAAAGACCGTGCACAGTGTCTTCCAAAGCTATACGTTTGTTCATAGCTTCGCATGACAAGAGCATTGGTCCTCTCATAGAGCCCATCACCTTCACTAGCCTTGAGCCGCTAGTGCAAGATTCCCTCATTTTTCTGACACGAGCTCCATATTTCTGATGGCGGGGAGGCTGTGACACAGATAAGCATCTTCGTCAACCCTCCCCCTATGTCTAGCTTAAGCGTGCTCTTTAGGATGAAAGATGAGAGAAGGTGCTCATACGGCAAAACTTAGTTTACATATGGCGCTGTAATTCTGCTTATACGTGATAGACTAAAAAAAAAATAGCTGGCTCTTTTATCATCGAGAGTAGATGTAAGCATAAAATGGCTACTGTCTTATCGAGTGCGAGTGGTGGCGAGGCGCGCTGCAGGCGAACATCGCAGCACCTTTGTTCTTAGTCAGCAGGGACGTATCACTGTGCAAGCTGATCTTTCAGCTGGCAGCTTTTCGGCACAACACGAGATTGCCTTGCACTTCGCAGTGTTGCCATCCAGGCAGCCATGCTCGAAATGCTCATGACATGTCAATCCAGGCACTGTGCTTCGAGAGTTGGGTTTGCACCAACTGCTAGCTGTGAAAGATGACAGTGTTCGGCAACCCCTTGGAAACGTCGGTATCGGAAATGGCAGAAAAAGCTTCAGCGTACTAAACATTACTTATTCAGCAATACATATTGTTAAGGAAGATTAGGAGGAATTTGGAAGCAATATTTAACTTGTCTGGCCTGTAACTAGCTTATATGATGTAGTCCTGTACAACATATTCGTAGGAACACGTTGCATACTTTTTGACTTTTTACTGGTAGCCCAGATCTTCATACCTACATGATCTCGTTTGAACACTCATATGTACAGATAATGACTATGGCTTTCGGATCAAGATCGCTTGAAGGTCACTGGCAAGAGGAGCTGAAAGCTTTTCATGTTTAAAACTTCGGAACAACGATTCATAAGGCAATAAGCTACTTTAGTGAGGTCATTTAAAAATTACTTAGAGAAGTGTTGGCCCTGCCACGGTGGTCTAGTCGCTATGGTACTTGGCTGCTGATCTGAGGGTCACGAGATCGAATCCCGGCCATGGCGGCTGCATTACGATGGAGGCGAAATGTCGGGGCTCATGTGCTGTGCGATGTCAGTTCACGTTAAAGAAGCCCAGGTGGTCGAAATTTCCGGAGCCCTCCACTACGGCGTCTCTCATAATCAGAGCTGGTTTTGGGACATTAAACCCCACAAATGAATCAGAGAAGTGTTGCAGGGGCCCTTTAAACATTTCAGAGAGGAGTGGTGCTTGCTTACTTACAATTTTTGATTAATGACTTAATTATTTCCAATTGTGCATTTTGATAAGCAGAATTTGCGCGCCTTTCTTCCGCAAATGTTTGCAGCTCCATTCTGCGAACATCAAGTTCTGATTCACGTAGCCGCACATCAGCTTCGTGCTGTAGTTCCTTGAGCCTCATTTTGTCAGTGTGCTGGCGTATCTGGAGGTCCAACCTTTTCCTTTCAAGTTCAAAGCTGATCATTCTCATCTCAGCTTCCTGGTTGGACCTCGCCTCAAGATACGCCAGCGTTGAGTCATTTCGGCTCCTCCCACCTGCAAAACATATGCAAACAACAAACATGAAAAATGATGAACTAAGGCACTTGAGACATTGCTCTTGTGATAAGCAGTCTCATTCAAAACTACTTTTTAAATGTGAAGCATTTCTTGGCAAACTTAAGTCACTTTGACTGCATCTATCTATCTATCTATCTATCTATCTATCTATCTATCTATCTATCTATCTATCTATCTATCTATCTATCTATCTGTCTATCTGTCTGTCTGTCTGTCTCGTCCGTCCGTCCGTCCACCTCCGTCTCTGCTCTCATGGTCGTCTCGTTCACCTTTTATAGTTCTCAAAGATTTGAGAGGTGGCGTATGAATGTACAACGAATATGAGCGGCTGATCATTGCACCACGTTCAACAGTCTCCAGGATTGGTCCACGCACCGGACGGCCAGCTTAAAGCATTCCGCTCTTGAAACAAGGAAGAAATGCCATTTGTCCTTGCGTGCGATTGAAATGTTGACATATCAAGCACACAGACACACATGCAACTTAACAAGCTGGAGGCAGCATTGAACACGGGTGGTAGAGGTGCCAAGCAAGCATGCTACCACTAGGCTATGGCGGCTTCTCCCACACCGGTATATAAAAGAAACCTATCGCACCGGTTGTTGTAATGATGGTGCTTGTGTAACGTGAACTCTGCTTATAAAGTGTGATAAGCACCATCAAGCAATGCACGTGTTCTACTACCATTCAGTATACTTGTGCAACTTTGCTTGATCCCATACGAATACTTCAATGAATGACGCTTATGGCAGCACATCAACGCACTGTACACTGCATTTTTCTTTGGCAAAACAGAGGTCTGTGCTTTGGGCTAACGTGAGTGCGAACATTACATCGTACCATGAGCTAACATTAAATCACCACAGTGCTGTTGACAGTTGTGGTTGGTGAGTGATCATGTGCTTTGCACATAGACCTTGATCCAACTTGGTAACATTAGGCTGATTGTTAAACGTTTTGTGGGATCTGCAGGATTTTTTGGAGTTTAAAAGGCCAGGGTCTGTCCACAAGAAAATGGGGTCAAAATTTTGACAATGCTACATAAAGGTAAAAGTTATATCTGTTTACAAAAGGCACTTCTCTCAGACAGTGAAGTGAAGAACTACATGATAACCTGGTGTGAGCTCTTCAGCCAAGGCACTGCTGTATGTATGCCCACATGTGAATACATCTATGCATAATCGCTGAAGTACCAATTGCTCATGTAACATATTTCGCAGAGGATCCCCATCACGGAACTCGGGGGCGGGTGCTCACTAGAGGTTTCCAGCGTAGCCTCTCGTGAGCCGGTGCTGTGCACACCGGTTGTCCACAGGGAATTACAGTTCAATACCGCAGGTGCTGTCGCAAAGCATTTTACTCATGTTGATTTCAACCTTGCAAAACAACAATGTGGACGCTTTGAGCCGCAACCACCTCCAGCATGGCCTTGCCTACTACACAGGTTGATCACCTGCCCTACGAGAAATAG
>JABSTT010003122.1:0-28189 GCA_013339685.2 Hyalomma asiaticum
TCTTACAGTGGAGGAACATCGTCAAATGATGTACATAAATCCAAATAACACCTGTGGTGTTGTCGCAGTTGCTGGGTTTCTTCCAAGGAAACGTGAGTATTATAATATTGTTCTGATTCGTCCATCCGCCGTTCACATACGATATAAAGGCATAGCACCAGAAATGGCCAGCACCTCGGCGATGCTCAGCCGCGCACGCCCAATCATGCTACATATTACCTCATGTGAAATATTTAATTGAAGCAAACACCCAACGGAAAGCTGAACTTTCTTAAGGAAACGTCAAGTACACATTCATTCGGTGAACAGGGCTTTCATAGTTACGCTAATTCGCCTTAGTTTCCTTGGATAGGATAATTTTTGTTGTGTTACCAAGAGAGCTGCCACTGAACTAGTTCAAGTAGCAGCTGCATCTGTGAGTGTGTGGATCTGTGCACTGCAAGAGCAAAGCTCCTAGCCCATTTTTTTGGAATATAATGATATGTTGCAATGTTGCCTAATATAACGAAGGGTAGCCCGCGACGGTGGTCTTGTGGTTATGGCATTCCCCTGCTGATCCGAAGGTCGCGGGATCGAATTCCGGCCGCGGCGGCTGCATTTTGATGGAGGGGAAAAGTTGAGGCCCGTGTGCTGTGCGATGTCAGTGCATATTAAAGAGCCCCCGGTGGTCCAAATTTCCCAAGACCTCCACTGGGGCGTCTCTTATATTCAGAGGACGTTAAACCCCCTCAAATCAATAAATAACGAAACATACCAGGCTTATGCACTCTTTGCATATTGCGCCAGAGATTGCCAGCGTTGTGTAAATATACCCTTGAGAAGGTCCTAAGCACTACAGCCTTTTTTCCTTAAAGAGCAAACGTTATCTGCAAGCAAAATATGTATTTCCTGTTTTGGTGCTTGCACAGGTGAAGCTCGATGCCTCAGCATAAACAAAGGCTGTCAGTTAGACATTACTCACACGATCCTGAGCTCTTTGTTGCCCTGGCCTCGGCTTTGTGAAGTGGTAGCTATGATACTTCAACTAAAATAAAGTTTGGCTGTGGTTCAAGTCATTGATGCCTAGGTGTGCTTAGTGATGAGTGCGGTTGATGTTATTTGTTTAAAATGGTCATCGTGTGGCTACATCTTTATCGTATGGATTCGTACGTCTGAGAGCTTAGGTTTAGTTGTTACGTCTCGTTAAGTTAGGGTTAGAATTTAAGAATAAACATCTTTATAAAAAGTTCAACACATTCATTTGGAAGGTATTAATGTTGTGTCTCAACTGGCACAAAGATGGCCCGATGGTCAGTAAAGTAACAAGCACGCATCCCAACAGCTACTAGCTATGTGTCAATTGCAGAACGCTGCCTCCTCCAGGTTTCATTCCGTCGTTCATGCGCTGCCCTGACAGGAGATGCGAAACTATACGAAGAACCATTAGTACAGCACCTAATTAATAACTTTACCCTAATTAGTGATGTTCTCGTATAGGGGCAACTGCATGAGTATAACGTTGTATTCCCGATACCGCCCAATTCGCTCTAAGTAACCCAATTGCATAATTACCTACGCCCTTGCATAGGAGCGAATTGGTATAGACACGTGTAGCGGTAGAGTCTACTATATCTATTTACCTAATTAGCCTAATTATCGTATTCCCAGCAGAACGTTTACGTGAAATGTTACCAGCAAAACGATCACGTAGTACTTCGTAGGAAATACTTGGTATATCACAAGTTAGAACGAGACTGTAGGAAAGTGAGCCATAGTATTAACAATGTAGGCGCAACACACACAAACGAGACACTAAAGAAGGAAACGCGAAGACGAACGTCGGACTGACAACTCAGTCCGGCGTTCGTCTTCGTGTTTTCATCTTCTTCAGTATGTCGTTTGCGTGTGCTGCGCTGTTTTTTAATCATGAATACTTACCAACTCACCCATTTATCTGTGCTACTGGAGGAGATGTTAAGCCACATCTAACAAAGTTATACATATATTAGGCGTGAAAGAAGACACAGTGCGTAGCGATAAATGTGTGTTTGTGTGTCTGTGCGTGTGTGTGAAGGGAAGTTCGTAAGCCATGGTTTTCTAATCGCTCCAGCGTAGTGATGACGCTGTTGCCTGGTCAACAAACAACGTGGAGCGTGGGCGTGTCCCACAGACCGCTAGCTATCAGCTTTTCTGACCGCTCCTAATTGTCAGACTTATAGTGGGCACTTTTGCTTCGAACTGAGGCTTTACGCATTGTTCCTTGTAACTGCACTCCACAGCAAGTGCCGTCGTCTCCGAACTCACCGTCATGACCACTGAGAGGGGCCGGCGACCATATAGGACACGCCACCATACTGCCTAACGTTCCTTCACAGGTTCTTCTGGTAAACGCGCAGACAAACAAGCATAGAAGCGGGAATAGAGAATTTTAGGTTTTAGCGTCTCCGATAAACCCCAATGCGCAAAGCACTTTGCGTAGCGCGGGTTACCGGGTGCCAACATTGGATGCGTAATCATGGCTTACCCCCCCAGAGCGTAGGCCCAGTGGTTCACCGCTTCAGCGAGTCCTTGGCTACCTTGGCTACCCAAAAAGAACACCGACAGGCGCACATACCATTTTACTGCTGCTTTCCATGGAGCGCACCACAATGTACTAGCAGAGTTACGCAAACTCCCTGGAAGTAATGGAACTTGAGCACTGTTAGAATGTTTGGACCATGCATAAAGAAAGTAAAACTTGTGGTAGGGGGACATACGTCTTCCTTCGAATTAATACTGGCGTGTCCGTGACGCGCAAAAATTACGCATATTTCTTGGTCCAACTAAATCAATTTAGCAAGCGAAAAATGCGCGCCACTTTCCCCCGTAATTAAGCTCACAACAAAGCAGCATTGAAGCTCAAGTAATACTGAACGAAGGCTAGACATGTTAGGAGCTTATAGCCTCGTCATGCATAATACTCATGTAATACAAACTTCACTACTTTCTGACAGGTAATACAATCGCTTAAGTGCCAGAATACACTGGTGAGGCAGAAACTTTCCACGTAGTAGTAACAGAATTGTCAAATAAAATGACTTCTTATGCACAATTAAGGCTCGTCACCCAACCACTAATCGACTGTGGTGCAATTATATATCGAATGGCAAGCATGTCTTCGGTGAAGCGTTGCATTGCATTTCCAGTGCTAATAAAAGAAAGAAAAAGAGAAGACAGACGAGAGAGAGGAGAGCAGATGGGCAGAACGCTAGGCACCAGCGTTCTACCAGTCTTCTCTCCTGTCGTCTATCCTCCCTTTCCCTCTCCTCTCTTAGTGCTGGAAATGCATTGTGAGTCTACATTCCAACTACCCCAAATAACTGTTTTGAGTTCGACGTTGGCGTAACAGTCACATTGTTATTTTGTGTACGACTGACAAGTATTTGCATGAGCTCACTTAATTTTGTCTGAAACGATAGCATATTTCGAGGTATCGCTGCAGAATTTCATTTATGTTCTCATGTTCCCTGCTTCATTTCTTCAAATCCAGCAACTTGATCTGGGACGTACACTTGAAAAATGTCGCAGTATCTGAATGGGAAATACAGTACCAATCCAGGGATTTCACAATAAAATAAAAGACGTTTGACACTCTAGGCGTAAGCGTTCAGGAGCGCTGCAATGGCTGCAAATTTCATAAAAATTCTCCTTTAAAAAAGAGCCTGTTAGTCAAATGGTGGTGACACCGACCGTATAGAAATATATAATCGTGATAATTTCATGTCGCCAAGAGTGCGCAGGCGCTTATACGCAATGTCTAGTGTACTGTGTATGATAATTGTGACTTTGGTTCTGTCGACGAAAGGACGCTGAGTTCTGCAGTCCATCTCGGGTGATTCTTGTAGCCGATCAGCATAGCTGCGTGGCTGGCCTTGCGCCACAAGTGTAAGATTCTATATTTTTTATATTCCTCTGTATAACATTGTTGATTATTTTTTCTTTTAGAGGAAGACCTCGAAGACTACAGTAAGTACATATTCTTTATTACTACGCTTCATACGATTCATTTTCAATAGTTACCGATGTAATACTGTAGTGGTAGCACAGATAATTTTATAAACTCAAAGGAGATCGATAGAATTCGAAGATGCTTGTTATTATGTGGTAGCGGCCGAATTGACCAGATTTCTCTTCCGCAAATGGTTTTCACGAATCGATGGAGGGCTTTGTAATGGTATGCATTGTAATATCATTGATTGCAATGTTTTCTTGAAACATGTTTAGCGAACGAGTCGTCTTTCTTGATTATAAATCCAGTGGTTTGTTCAACCTCCGGGCATGGAACGCAAGAAAGCGGCGAAGGATAGTGCGCAGGGCGCTATAAGCGGAACGACGTCCGGAGCAGAGTATAGCAGGCTTGCAGTCGAGTCCTGTGGCCGCGCCAAAAGAAGTGTGAGCGTGCGGCAACCTGACCTCTCGTTCTGCCGCAGAGGTGATTCTTGAGGAAGGGATGCTGTTTTCTGCAGCCCATGTCGGAAGCATGGTCAAGCGTCCGCGGGTGTAGGCGAAAAGAACTGAAAGAGATATAAAGGAGAGGAACGCCCTAGTGGAAGGCTCTATAAATTTTGACAATCTGGTGTTGCTTAGCATGCACTGACACTGCCACAGTTCACAGGACTGTGACATTTTTGCCTGCATGGCCGAGGCAAGGATAAAGCCCCCCTTTCTTGGGCTGAAACCGAGCGCCATAACCGCCACACCACCGCGGCTTACTGTAAGGATGGCAAGCAGCTGTTATGACATGAAGGTGTTAAGCCCTTTATAAGCATGCATTTTGTGTTATACGAAGGGGGTGAAAATGTAAATGAGAGTGAGGGAGAGAAAATGGAGGAAGGGATATGTTAAAGCATTCTATATTCTTGTGCAATATTGTTTATGCGCTACTGAAAATGGGGATCTGTCAAGCAGGCGTAATCATAACTAGCCATTCGTAATAGCTTAAGAAGTAGGTGGGAAATAAAAGTGAGGGAAAGGGGGTGTGGTGTGAGTGTAAGCAGGAAGGAAAGTTGAAGGGATGGATTAATGCTTAGCAGAAGGAGTTTCCACCAATGTTCCGGAGCGGAAGTCCGTGCAGCTGCCTACGGGGGCAAGTGAAGCCAGCGGCGGCCACTTGAGTAAAAATTACGCGGGCCCGCCATAGACAACAATGTATTAAGAACGGCTCTCGACTTGTTTTGGAATGTCACGAGGAAACATTTACACAGAAAGTAACTTTATGATTATGCCAATTACCAGTGGTGTATGGTAGCTGAGAAAAAAATTTTCTCGCGTGCGTACTCAGCTGCAGACGTCGAAGGAAACAAGAGAACCCAGCTGACTAAGAGGTTCTCATGCAAATCGTACTTGCTGGCTTAGTAGGTCTGTGAGTAGATACTAAGTTTTTTTCATGCGGCGATGCAATATAGCGGAAATATGCGGCGCTGTGCGACTGATAGCTGACCTAAAATGCATTTGTGCCCTTTATCTAAACATGAATCAAACCCATTGCAAGTCTACATATTTGAGCACGGCGCGTGCTTTCTGCATTTCGCTCTAATTAACCGCATGCTCCTCTTCTTTTTCTCATAGCACGTACGTTGTTCCAAATAGGTTCGTTGCTCTTAGAGTTTGTGAAGTCACCTCAGATACCTGTCTATCAAGCCCTGTTTGATGCGTTCGGTAAACTTTGTCATTTAGTTCTGACTGCAAACTTACATATGAGGACATTTCTATCACGGGGGACGCGTCGAAAAGCAGCAACTTAGCATCCCGACCATAATTTCCTAAAACGCTGAAGACAGAGGTCTGGTTGGTCGATGTCAATAGAGCGGAGGTGAGTGGCTGTTCTACGGTTTCAATCCACACTCACGAGCAACATATGTTTTCATTGAAAAGGCTGCACTGCTTTTTTTCTTCCTTTTTGAAACCAGTACCACGTAGAAACACGCCATACATCTTCGCTGCCATTTGAGAATGTCAACACGTACAGACAACAAATTCTGCGTCTATGCATCGGAAATATGCCCCTCTTGTAAAGTTCGGACGCATAGAATGACGGTCGAATACGTGCACCAGACCTTGCCTGTGTTTTAGCAGCACTCGAGCACATAGCAAGCCATGCACGCACGCATCTAAAACAAATGACTAACGACTATTTAAAGCTTACAGTTAAATTTAGTACATGGTTAGGTATGTAATATATGGATGCGAACGTTTCGAGCTGTCCTCTACAGAGCGAAATGCGCTGAAATGGGCAGCCGTACGTGAAAAAAAGTGAGAAAGACATACACGTGAAATGTTCTTCCCGGCGTCTTTTTAACCAATATTCACAGCCAAAAGCGACGCACGAAGTCACCGTAGCCTTCTCAAATATTTAGATGCTTGAAAAAACATGACACAGTGTTTAAATACCACGAAACCACGTCGCGCTGTTTATACGCTCTGCCGTCGGCGTTGTCGTCTGCTACTGTTTCTTTGAGGAAGATGGCGGCGACGGCTCCGATTTCGGCGGGCCGCTTCCACTCCAGAAAAGTAATATATAACGTCCTTGGCTTAGCATAGGCATGTGTAGTTCATTTGACCAAACCGATGGGAAGAGGAACTGAGGTTCATGAGGACATATGTCATGTTGAGCAGAAGCTGACAGGGTAAACCATAACATATGCTTAGTACACAAATGGTCGCGAAAGGCAAGGGAGGGTGATTAGGAGTGTTGTGATGGTCGGGGGGAGGGATAGGGAGAAAGAGAGGAATATATAAAGGCGTAAAGAACGTAACAAAGACCAAAGAAGATGAAAATGAAGAACACTCACGAAAACTGACGAAAACGCCAACCTGCATACTCCAGGTTATGGTACTTGCTTAGCAGCTCTGCCCTTTGCACAGATTTCACAGAGTACAGCTGCCTCAAATATTTATAATTTAAAATGCACACCCAGTACCGTTCTTAGCCATTGCGTAATTGACGCGCAGCCACTGCAGTAGAGAACTGCCGAAGGTAACTGTCATTTTTAAGTAACAGAAAAGAAATATTCTGACGGAATGAATGTGAACGAGGCATCGGCACTGGATATTTGATATATCATCAATTAGTCTTTTGTGTTATGGTGCTACAACAGGACAAAAAACGCGTGTAATTACAAGATAACGAAAAACTATTTCAGTGGGTCCCACGTCATATGGGAACGATTTTCATGTGAAGCTGTCAACAAGGAGTGCCTGGGCTATGTCGCTTGGCCTCAAGCAACGCCTTAAGGATGCTACAGACGTCTCAGTGTTAACTGAGTAATTGTGTACATAGCGTGAGCTTACCACGCATGTTGACTATGCTGTGACGCCCCAAGAGTAGCTCATAGCACAACTCACGCCGGCAGTGATGGTAGGCAACTGGGGCAATTTTCATACGAGATAAGTGCAAGATACGATGCGCTCATGTGCTTATAGTCATTTAGCATTATTGTGCTTTGAAGCGTGATACTGTCTCACCACCACGTGCGTGCAGCCTCCTCCTGACGAAGGCACTCACTGGAGCACAATGCTCTGGGCGTGCAAAAATGAACTATATGCCACGTTTATTCCGCGTGTGTAATCGAACTGCGTTGGCCTCTGCGCAGCATGCTTGCCTCACTCTCGGAAGGTCCTTGGCTCTATTTTGATACGAGGTCCACTTTTCTTCGATTTCTGTGCACCTTAGCTATTTGCTTTGCAAGCTATTACAAACTACCGCGTTCTAAAATTAACAGCATCACTGGCTCTAAATTGGAGAGGGCCTTAGAGAGTTCTGGGGAAAGAATTTGGGCTGCATTTGACGTGAAGATGCTCACGGTGACGTGAGGTCTCCTTTTTGGAGGGCAGAGAATGGACAGAGAAAATGTGCTGGCGCTCGGGCAGACACACATGTTGGGAGTTAGTAGAGATCGGTGGCTGCGGAGAGTTCTGGAGTGGAAGGGGAGGCTTTGTACTGTTGGCGGCAGAACGAGAAATATTATTGGCTAAAAGGGAAGAGTTTCAGGTAGATATAGGCAAAATTAATACCCTCATATCAAAAACATGTTCAAAAGTTTGCTTTTTTTTTGCGAAAGCAAAGAATCGCAGAACGAATCGCAGTACGCAGTATATTGTAAACCATTTATCATTGTCTTGCGCCTTAAATTATTCGATGAAGCGCGTAAAACGGGAATCGCTATTTAGTGTAGAGGACTAAAACCGCGACGCTTCAGATACTTTTCATTTTCCTGCGTTCTTCAGCGCTTGTCTTATTTCCTCACTCCTTATATTATCAATCTAAAAGTTACGAATGCGCCTTGGCGAACTAATCTTGAGATGCGTTTCTTCTTGTTTTATAGTGAAGGAATGGGGCAACAAACCATGTAAGTACGATTGCTTGAGATTTTTGCCTTCATAGTTCTGTATGTGTTATTTTTCCTGCCATGTTTTCACCACGGTTCTTCACTTTCCCTGGTAAATGTAGTTAGAATGTATTCCAAAAAAAATATTTCCGCGAAATCTTGAGGCACCATCATGGTTGTGACGACGACCAATATTATGTAATAAGATATTTTGGTTCTAGATATTAAAAAAACACCAGAGCGTTAAGCTCACCCTCACAAATAATTACTCATTTGCTCCAAGAAATCTCGGTGGGTGGTCAGATAAGTAAACTGTTCCTTATATTAAACGAAACATTAGAAACATTGCATAAGCTTACATATGGGAACCCCATTACTATTGTGGAAACCACGGCTTCAATGTGTGTTTCCCCGGCTTTTCTAAAACAATTACAAGTAAACTGTTTCAGTAACACCTTCGCAATTTAACATATGAACACTTTAACTGCGGAGCTTGAACAAAAGTCTGTTGCGAAGTAAATAGAGTATTTGGTATACACAATATTCCTTGTAACAGTGGTCGTAAAATGGTCCGCACAATTCTGCACTTTAGTTCTCATATTATCATAGCAAGAAAACCATAACTCAGTAGTATCGGTTGGCTGCTGTGCTTCAATTGTCTTAGAATAAACCGACACACTTGTGAAACCCAGGGTAACTCGTAAGTGAATCAAAGGTTTTGCAGGCAGCAGCTCATAAACAGGTACGAAAAAACCTCGGCCCTGCCCAGAGGATTGAGGACAATGGCAGTGTACGCTAGATTTTGCTAGCTTCTGCTGCCACACTGCTGCCGCGCCCGCGCAAGTCGTATTATGCTACGTAGTGGAGAAAAATATTTCATGGATATTGTGACGTGTTCAGAGAATTATGTACAATGGGTATTTACAAACGGAACAGATGTAGTGAGGTATCCATAGCTGTTCCTGCCCAGTAGCCGTCTTGGTCTTCGACCCTTTCTTGCTTGTCCGTTGCAGAACGCCGGGCTAAAGATGCACCGTCCTGGGGAGCCATGAGGTGGCACCACCTAGTGCGTAATAGGGTTAGGGGCGAGAGAGAGTGTGGCGGGGATAATTACGTAATTGAGATTGGTAACTTGATGTAGTATGCTGCAAGCACGTTTGTAAAATCGAAGTAACCATTCGGCGGCAAGTGGGCCAAAGTAGGACAAGAAAGCCTATTTCAAAATATGCGCCCTCGTGGCGGTGATTGTAAGCGCGCTTCTGATGTTACTGGGATGTCAATAGACGACTACAGGCCAGTTGCCGCTCTTGGTTAGCACGTAGGATGGCTTCGCGGTCAAACTTGAACCTCAAATGACGCATCAAAGGGAGGGGGTTGCCCAGTGGTAATTAAGGGCCGCGGGTGAACAGGTGTCGTTTTATAGGTTGGTAGGTTTAATCGTAATGATCAACAGGCATTATCGCCAGTGTCATAAGTAAGGAAACCGTGGGTGAGATGCAACGTGCGTTAATTATTTGCACAAATTGCGAGTATAAAAGAAAGGTATGCAAACGAGGAGAAGAAAAGAAAACTGTCCCGATAGGAGAACCTACGTAGCAAAATTCCGGAAGTCCCACTAGTGTCCCTTGCATATAAAAGAGTCCAGCTCATGGGTCAGTCGGTGACGCCGAGGAGGTGCTGGCACGGTCAGCGTTCTGGCGGGTCGGAGCTCTATGCAGCACGGTGGTTGGTGCTCGGCACGAGAGGGTCGGACAGCACCAGGCTTCTTCAGTAGCCGGTTGCTCTAGTTTGTTTGCTGTGCAGCCCCAGGAGTAGGACGGAGTCAGCACTAATACGTGGGATTGGGTCCGGATTGCAACAGCCACTACTAGCATGGAGAGGAAGTGGCCAGCACGTCTACCGGTGAGGGCTCTTCCTCGGCCAGTCTTCTAAACCTCCCTCTTCTTCCTCCTCCTCATGCCGCCGGTATCCCCACTCGTTGTTCGCTGCTTCTTCCACCACGCTCTCACGCAGTTTCGGTTTCGGTACCGAAGAGTCCCTTAATTACGGCATCCGCACGTCGCCACACTACCGAAGAGAAACAATATGTCCATACGTCCATATTTCATATAAGCTCATCACAACAGGTAAAAGCAGTCTCGTACAGTGAATAATTGAATGCGCATGTAATGTAGGCTAGCTCAGTGTCCCAGTGGCGGTGGTCCGGTAGGACATACTTTGACAGTAAGTATATCGGCGTTGGGTGGATGAAGTCGCTCAGTAAGCCCGTTTATCTGGGGGTGGTAGGAGGTAGTCAGTTTGTGCTTACTGGAGCAGGAGCGGAAGAAGCCAGCCACGACTTCAGAAAGAAAGGTACGGTTTGTAACCTTGAGACCTGCTCCTGCATACTAATCTGCACTGTATTACTTCCTACACGAAATAAATACTGAGATTGATTGACATCGATCGGTGACGAGCTGTCGCAAAGCTCCAGGCGATAATATACTTACGAAGCATTCCAGCTCGGCGTAAGGGCGCCATCCTACGCGTGGCAGTGTGCGCAGGAAAGTGACGTAGACGACGACTGGGGGACCGCTCGTGTTGTTCCTGGCTTTGCTGCTGTCCGTCCATCTTGGCTGCAACGGCTGTTACTTGTATATGCGTAATCTGTAAATACATTTCTTCGCCGTTCTTACTAGTGAGCACTCTGTTCCTGCACGTGGCAGTTTGGTGGAGGTGCTGGGTAGGCCACGATACAACGGAGCTCCGCAGCGGCAGGCGTTTTGCTTGTTCCACGATGGCGGACGAGGGGCAGGCTCCCACTGCGCCGGCTACATCAACGGTTGTCCTTACGCATCCGAAAGAGCCAGGCACGTTCTGTGGGACCGACAGTGTGGACATCAAAGACTGGTTGCTGTTGTACGAACGCGCAAGTAAGAGTAATCACTGGGATGAAACGATTATGTTGGCAAACATTTTGTTCTACTTGCGAGGCACTGCAAAGGTGCGGTTTTTGAACCACGAAGACGAAATCAGCCGCTGGGACGCATGCAACGAAATGATGCGTGCCCTATTCGGCAAGTCGGCTAGTAGAAAGACAGTGGCCAAGGAGGTACTGCCATCCCGCGCACAAACATCGACGGAGTCGTACCTGTCTTATATACAGGACGTTCTGGCCCTGTGCCGCAGAGCTGACGATCATATGGCGGGGTCCAAGAAAGTGGGCCATCTTTTAAATGGCATAGCAGATCATGCTTTCAATCTGCCAATATGCAAAGACTGTGACACTGTCGATGCCATCATCCAGGAGTGTAAGCGTTTCGAGGCCGCTAAAAGTCGACGTGTTGCCAATACTTTCACTCGTCTTCCCAACACGGCAGCAACATGGTCGTACGAGGACCCACCTGCACCACAAGCGGCTCCAATAACCGCCGAACACGTGACCAAGATCGTCCGACGTGAACTCGATGCTATGTCGCCTGCTCCCGTGTGCACCCGTGTCTGCGATTCGAGCACGCAGATGATACCGCTGGTCCATGCCATCGTCCGCGAAGAACTTTCGAATGTTGGCCTGGACCCTGTGTGTGCAGCTGCTCCTTCCCGACCCATCGATCGCGGTTTTCCTCTTTCATACGCCCAAGGCCCGACGTTCCTGCCGCCTCTCCGCAATCCAGCCGTATGGAGAACAGCTGATGACCGGCCCATCTGCTTCAACTGCCGCCGTATTGGTCATGTGTCCCGTTACTGCAACAACAGATGGTATGGGAATCGGGCGTTCTATGGGCACAACCGTCGCCCCGAGGCAGATCATGGCCGATTCCAACCGTACCGCGAGCCACCTCAGACCAGCAGTGACGAGGCTTCGTCCATGCCTTATCGCCGTTCCCCATCCACGCGTGGTCATGAGTCCCGCTCGCCGCTCTCCCGCCACCCGACGTCTCGCTCGCCCCAATTCCGCCGCCCGACATCGCCGATGGGTCCATGCCCCGGGAAAACTAGATGGTGCAGCTCCCGGAGGTGATGTTGCATCGACGACTTCCCAGCCAAATCCTCTGACCACACTGCAGGCTAGACGCAACCTCATAGACGTAAAAATAGACGACGAACTTGTTGTTGCTCTTGTGGATACAGGGGCCCATATATCAGTCATGCACTCTGGACTGCGCCGCCGCCTTAAAAATGTTCTCACGCCACCCACGGTACCACTCATCCGCGTCGCCGACGGTGAGACGTTTCCCGTGCTCGGGATGTGCTCTGCGCGAATAAGCATTGCCGACCGCTCTACGACCGTACTACTTGCTGTGCTCGAACAATGTTCTTACGAACTTATTCTCGGCATGGACTTCCTATCCGCTCACTCTGCCCTTATCGACTGTGGAAACGGCTTGCTTCACCTTGACCTGCTGTTTTATGATGACACTACGGCCATACGTCAACCGCGCTTGTGTTCCATGTTCCGCAAGCCGTGACGTATGTGAGCTTCACGTCCTCTAGCACTCTGCCCGACGGTGATTACATCCCGACTCCGGTCGTTGACGTTCTATTGGCAAGAAATGTGGCGGTTCCTCATACAGTTCTGACAGTTACAAATAACCGAGCATCTCGGCGTCTATTGAACTTCAGCTGGTCAATCCAAGGCATTCCACACGGTATGACTCTGGGCACAGTATCTTCTATTGACCAGTATGCCATTTCTGCATTGATCGCCGACGCTTCTTTGCCATCTTTTTCGTCCGCCTTCTCGCACATTCCGGCCTGTGACCACATTGACAAGATGATCGCCCCTGACCTCCACCCAGCACAGACAGCCGACATACGGCGCATATTGCAGTCCTACCGCGACATCATTGACTTGGACGATCGCCCTTTGGGTCAGACATCTCTTGTCACTCATTCAATTAATGCTGGAGACGCCAGCCCAATCAGACGACGTCCTTATCACGTGTCCCACGCTACGTGACAAGTAATCCAGCGTGAAGTCGACAAAATGCTCACGAAAGGCGTCATAGAGCATTCCTGTAGCCCATGGGCGTCACCGGTCGTCTTAGTGAAGAAGGATGGCAGTTGGCATTTCTGCGTATATTACCGGGACTTTAACAAAGTTACGCGCAAGGACGTCTCCCCTTGCCACGGATTGACGACGCTGGACTGTTTACATGGATCAGCCTACTTCTCCGCCATCGAGCTGAGGTCAAGTTACTGGCAAATTTCAGTCGACGATAGGGACCGTGAAAAGACTACATTTTTAACCCCTGACGCACTATTCCAGTTTAAGATAATGCCATTTGGCTTATGTAATGCCCCAGAGACGTTTGAAAGAATGATGGACTCGCTTTGCGTGGATACAAATGGTCAACATGCCTCTGCTATCTGGATGACGTGATTGTCTTCTCGCCGACGTTTGAAAGGCACCTTACCCGTCTATCGGCAGTTCTTGAAGTCTTCAGACGAGCAGGCCTTCAGCTCAACTCTTCTAAGTGCCGCTTCGGCCGCCGAGAAATTACTGTGCTTGGCCACCTTGTAAATGCTCAAGGTGTGCAACGTAATCCCGACAAAGTGCGCGTTGTCCAGCATTTCCCCATACCAAAGTCCACCAAAGATGTTCGAAGCTTTGTCGGCCTGTGTTCTTATTTCCGCCGCTTCGTCAGGAACTTCGCCGACATTGCCCGTCCCCTCGCCCAACTCCTGTAGAAGGACGTGTCATTTTCTTGGGGACCTGAACAGGATGATGCGTTTCGCGCGCTCATCAAATTGCTTACCTCACCACCAGTCCTGGCCCACTTTGATCCCTCGGCTCCCACAGACGTTCGCACCGACGCCAGCGGCCATGGCATCGGCGCTGTTCTCGCCCAGCTGCAGCACGGTCAAAATCGTGTAATCGCTTATGCCAGCCGCCTCCTCTCCTCATCAGAACGCAAGTTTTCAATCACCGAGCGCGAATGCCTCGCCTTAGTGTGGGCAATTGGAAAATTCCGAACGTATTTGTTTGGGCGTACCTTTTCGGTCATTACGGACCACCATGCGCTATGCTGGTTATCCTCCCTAAAAGATCCCACAGCCTGACTAGGTCGCTGGGCCTTGAAGTTGCAAGAATACAGCTTTGACGTCACCTACAAGTCTGGCCGCATGCACCAGGATGCTGACTGCCTATCTCGTCATCCCGTGGTCCACAGACTCGGAAGCGCATGATTCCGACACCTGTGTCCTGTCCATATCAGGCTTCGCCGATATACGCAGCGAACAACTCGCCGATGCACGTTTGCGGTCCATTATACATCGCCTGCGCTCTTAACACCCTGACCCCTCGCTTCGTTTATTCGTGCTTCACGATGGCATTCTGTACAGACGCAACACCTGCTCCGACGGTCCAGAGCTTCTACTTGTTGTTCCTGACGCACTTCGTTCTACAGTCCTTGAACAATTGCACGACGCCCCCACCGCGGGACACCTCGGTGCCACTCGCACGTACTATCGCGTACGGCGCCGTTTCTGCTTGTGAATCCTGTCAATGCCGCAAGCAACCGTCATTGTTACCAGCCGGCCCACTCCAGCCTATAGACATTCCAGCTGTCCCATTCTACCGCGTCGGACTCGATCTCATTGGGCCATTTCCACCTTCACAACCTTCATAACCGGGCAACAAGTGGATTGCCGTCACCACAACTACGCGACGCGGTATGCTATAACGCGGGCGCTACCTATAAGTTGTGCCACAGATGTCGCCGACTTCATGCTTCACGACGTTATCCTGCATCACGGCGCCCCGCGAGAGCTCCCGACCGACCGTGGCCGTGCCTTTCTTTCAAAAGTCGTCGACGACATTCTTCGTTCATGTTCTACGCGTCACAAGCTGACCACTGTCTACCATCCGCAAACGAAGGGACTAACGGAGCGCCTAATCGCACCCTTACAACAATGCTATCCATGTATGTTTCCGCAGACCACCGCGACTGGGATAGCACTTTACCTTACGTTGCGTTCGCGTACAACTCGTCACGCCATGATACAACTGGCTTCTCTCCCTCTATCTCTTGTTTGGCCGTCATCCAACACTACCCTTTGAGACTCTGTTGCCGCCAGTGCCCGACGAGACCACGGAGTATGCTCGCGATGTCGCTGCTCGGGCTCAAACGGCCCGCCACATCGCACAGAATCGTCTTTCTCTCTCGCAGCTCTCCCAGAAGGCCCGGTACGATACCCGCCACAGAGAAGTTCCCTACTCTCCCGGCTCTTTGGTCCTCCTGTGGACGCCTTCACGCCACGTCGGCCTGTCATCGAAGCTGCTTTCTCGCTATTCCGGACCATACAAAGTTCTCCGCCGACTCACAGAGGTCACATATCAGATCGCGCCGTTGGAGAGTACCTCATCGTCTTCCGTAGCAGGCAGTGATGTTGTCCACGTTTCCCGCCTTAAGCCGTACTTCTCTGGCCACGACACCGCTTTAGCTTAAGCGCCGGAAAGGCGCTCCGACCGCCGGGGGTTGTATGTTACGAAGCATTCCTGCTCGGCGAAAGGGCGCCATCCTTCACGTGGCAGTGTGCGCAGGAAAGTGACAAAGATGACGACTGGGGGACCGCTCGTGTTGTTGCTGGCTTTGCTGTTGTTCGTCCATCTTCGCTGCAACGGCTGTTACTTGTATATGCATGATCTGTAAATACATTTCTTCACCGTTCTTACTAGTGAGCACTCTGTTCCTGCACGTGGCAATATGATATCGCGTAGTGGGAAGCCTGCGACATCGGCGCATGAGTAGTCGGGAGTGCTCAGATGACAGCGTAATTGCGTCGCGTGATCATTAGCGACAGCGATCCGCCAGTTGCCGGAGCTGAACGCGGGAAATGGTTGACAATATCCAAGGCGACGCGAAAAGATGGCTTCGCGGCAATGTCGAGGGGCTGCAGTCTGCACTGTGGCAAGCGTCGCTTGCGTCTTCCGAAGTTGGCAACACTTGTAATCAGCAACGTAACGCCGTACAGAGCATGCAAGGCTAGGCCAATAAAAGTGGCGGAGTACGAGGTCGTAGATAACAGTTACGCCAAGGTACCCCGCACTTGGGGCGTCGTGAACCTGATGAACAGTGCAGCCAAGGTTTTGAGGAACAACAAATGGAAGAGGATGACACCATCAGGATGACAAATCCGGCGGTACAAGATGCCGTCCCTCAGCGCGAATCCCAATCACGAGGGGTCAATGGGAGTGCATTTGAGTTTGTCAATGAAGGTCCCCAAGACGACTTTGCTCGTTGTCCATGTCCATGAGTTGGGAAATGGAGAGTACGCAGGCTGCACGTTCAGTGTTGGCATTGTCGGGTCTGTCGACAGGGTAATGTGACAACCATTGATGACAGCCATTGATGGACCACTGAATAGGAGTACTGCAGCAGGTGCAGGTCCACTCCCTGTGGGATCTTTTTTTGAGGACGCGAGCCAATTGGTACCAACAGAAAAAGACCTGCCATCTAAGTAGGCTTGGAATTTCACAACCGCCCACCAAAGATTAAGATATTCTCATTCGGCAGTTGAGGAATATCACACAGCAGGTGACAAAAGATGGCTGGCATAGGCAGTTACACTCTCATGCCCATGTTGAACATATGCCGAGACAACACCGATGCCGTGGCCACTAGTATCAGTGCGCACCTGTCTGATGATGCTTCCAGTTCGTGTCGTACAATACGGGTGACAGTTTCGATCGCCGATGGCATTGGGCTTGGTGGGTTGGGTCAGTGCAACAGGGTCTCGCAGCAATATTCAGAGACCGTGTAAAATGATTAGGTATGCGACAGCTCCTTGCCTGCTCGAAGGAGCGGCATTTCTTAACGACTGCCGACAGGTTCCTATAGAACAAGTGGTTGAATGCGTCGCCCGCAAAGCCTTCATGAATGTGCCCAACGTTGTCCAACTATGGCATTGATGTGTCCATTATGTCAAAAAGGGTGAGGACGTCTAGCATGGAGGAGACGCATCGCCCGGTAGCACTTTAGGCGCGGGCTGCTGCTTGGCAGCACTTAAGGAGCGAGCTACTGCTTGGCGGCTAGTTCTATACTGGTCGGGTGGCAATGCTTAAAACATCGGTGAACGTCTCTTAAAATATGTCCCCCATAAGTAAGCTCTTCCTCATGCGTGTAGAACCACGTTTACGGTGTTGCCTCGAGGTAAAGCACGAGATTGACCAGCATTATGGCTGGATCCCACGTGTTCACCATTACGAGACATTCGTACTTCTTCAAGCATTCTTCGACGTCGACATCATTCAGGCCAGTGAACTTCCCGGGGCATTGTGGTTCAGGCATAACAACTTTGTTAATGTGTACGGCGAAGCAGCTGCAGAAGACGTGTCGTACACTTGAGGCATGGTCGATAACTGGGTGAGCGTTCCACTGCGGAGGTCCGGGGTAAAGGCGCCCACCCAGCACCACCGACCAAAATATTACGCTTCTAGAGAAATATCTACGTTACGTATTTACAAAAGGTAGCGATCGAGCGAAGCGAGTAAAGGATGATCATATATATGATAATGACCTTTGGGTAATGGGTCGTACCGTTTCAGCCGTTGCTTTGTAATCTTCAGAGTTGTGGACGCTTTCTTCCCTGCTTCTCTGTTGTTGCGCTACCGCGTCGCGCATGCGACAAGAGCGCGGTGTTAAAGGCGCTTTCACGAGCTCACGCCATAGGATGATTCGACCGCTCTACGCGAAGTAGGATGGCTGGCACCTACCCGGGCAAGCGGCTGCACACATGGTGGAAATAATGGAAAAAGTATTTGCATTTCGTTCTCTCCTTAACAGATTTGTCCTCTCTTGTATATTGAAATGACAATCCGAACTCTCGTGGGTGTAGATTGTATATAGGTCGTATTTTATAATTTTTCTACGTACTCTATATCGAGATTTTCATTTTTCTTAGGTAAAGCATCTGTGTCATATGGATTGTCCATGTTTGGGTATGCTTATTTCCACCAAAGACGCGAGCGCGCACGAAGACGCTCAAGCCAAATAATTTCCTCACTATATTTTCGGTAGCATGCATATTTAGTATTCCGATATGCCTTCGTGTTTATTTATGATTTGCTATTCATGCTTCTAATCCTTGTATTATTTATCAGTAAACTTTACCACGGGTCCTGTTGCAGGCATGTATAATGGGGCCATCATCCGTGTTTCTTGTTAATAACCTATCGCGTCATAGTAAATGCTGATCGATTCATTGAAGCTTCATTGAGTATCGATTAACTATCGATTGTCTCTCGCAATGTACCCATACGCTGCATGGATAACCAAGGCACAGCAAGCCATCCCCGGCTATCGGCATGATTTATTGATTATTCATCAATTGCCGATTAGCTGTCCTTCCGCTATCACATCGTACTGATATGATGGACTTACGTAGGCACCGCCCACACATCCTTGAAATTTTCGAAGATTTATTTGATTACTCTGCCGTTATAGATTAGCAGTCGATTCGTTATCGGTCGGTTATTGCGTGCTCTCGGCCTGCTCGATGGTTAATCTAGGCAACACCGTGTCATTACCGGCAGTTTTCCAGCTTTATGGAACATTTATGATTACGGATTAGTTATCCATCCACTGCGCTGGGCTATCACAGTACGCAGACATGCTCCATAGCTACCTAGGTGCCGCCAATACAGTGTTTTTGCAAGATTTACCATTTTGCAAGATTTACCAATTAGGAACCGATTATGTATTAGCAATCGATCAGTGTACTTAATAATCGAGCAGTTGTGTGTGTAACGCGGCTTTACTAGGGCATAACCACAACACCGTGGCGACTGCAATGTAGCGTGCAGTACGTTAGTGTGCATGTGGGAATTGACGGTAGTGTAAATTGTTTGCAACGTATAACCACGGCCTACGGCGCCCTGGTGTTCACTTCATGAGCGTCATTTCCTGAGTGTTACTGCACGGTCGTGAAAAGCTCGACAAAGGCATGCTGAGTGGTAGTATTGAATGTTCTCCATCGCACGACTGCCCGAGCCATTAACACACCAAAACGGGCACTGAGGTTAGAAGGGCACCGCCAGGACTACAGACGCAATGAATTTAGCTCCACTATGAAGCGATATTACTTTCAACAAACTTTGTTTCGGAGAATCTCTGCAAATGGGGGTCGGGTGCGACATGTGGAAGCTAACGGAGGTGCGATTACTTCCCACTTCCGGCAGCGCTTCCCTTTGCGCACCACTCTCGCTCGGGCTCCATGTGGTGTCGTTATGTTGCTGCACTTTCTTGCTGCTACGGGAAACGGTGGGTCCGCCGGTATGTAGTCCCTCCTGGTCGGAACTTGTATTGCTCGGCAGCTATGTCAAACCTGGCCGAGGTCGCATACGCGATTTGTCACCGCATTTTCCTCCATGCTCCAAAGCGGCTACACTCGCCAGATGACGTTCTCTTCTTTGGGAAAAAATGCAAAACAAACCCAAAATACAGGACCGTGAAGGGAGTACACTTCATATTTGATGTTTCATTCTGCGTCTTTGCGATTTTGTAGCTGGCATGGGCACTGCATGCAAAAGTCAGTTTTATGCACGGATTTGATTTACAATAAATGGTATTTGCGAGTTACCTCGTGCCCTGTGTTGATCGTTTTCCCATATTGAGGCGGTAACTTATATTTCTATATGGCCATTACGGACGCACCAGCCCAGCACCAAATTTCCTTTTCGCCTTTTTTCGCTACCAAAAAGCTTAAGTGATTTCTAAGGACGGCAAAATGTTCTAAACGCGGAAAACTGCCGAGTGGCCGAAAAATATATATAGTGCGATGTCTTTAAGGAATCCGCTTGTTCAGCCGATGCCAAAGAGATGCAGATAACACGTCAAAAATGGGTTTAGCGAGAGGCGCCCTATGTCAATATTTTCCCAACAACGTATAAAAGCCCACATTCCATAACAATCAGTTATGGTATATTTGCAAATTGCAAGGGTAATACCACGGGTCTCACGGGCCAAAATCTAGGGACCTCATACTGGAGGACATCCTATTAATTTTGCCGGCCTAGGCCTCTTCCACTCATACCTCTAATTTCATTTATAGCTTGAAACCAAGGCACACCAATGTGCAACATTATTCTAACAGGTATGTCACAGTCAGTATGCGCAGGCGTGGCTACAAAAAGAAAAAAAAAAGCAATACAAGAAAATAAACAGGTACGAAGCGAAGTTCGGTGGAAAGTTCTGGCGATGTAGCTTCACCATTTCGTAAGACTGGATTTATCGCAGCGGAAAGAACCCGAAAGACGTGTGTTATTTTTCACACGTCGCCTTGCACAGAGGCAATTGCTTTTGCGAAATACAGTGGTCGTTACAGATGTGGTCATAGAAGTAATAAACAGCTATCAACAAAGAGAAGGAGATGTCATATAGAGGACAAATGTGTAAGGTATCTTGAAGGAATATCAAATAAAATATATGAGAGCGGCATTTGCACACACGTAAAATAATCTAACAACTCCAGAAATCATGGGCACGAATCTCGCCTTCATATGACGACGGCCGGATATCGTCACATTGTCTGATCATCAGCAGAAGGCTATGACGACAGAAGCTGCCATTAGAAAAGCCACTGAGAGCACAGTGAAAATTCCATACCTCCGCGGCAAGCTTATACATTATCAAACCCAGAGGCGTACGAGTAACTAGGTGATGTTTAAAGGATTTCGTTGCGGAGCAAGAGAACCGCGAAGCCGCTTCAAAAATTATGTTCGATGTGCTTACAGTGATCAGGCAAAGATCAAGAAAATATGAGCTAGCATATTTTCGCCAATAAATGTTACCTTCATCCAAGCGTTCTTAATGTCCCCTGGCTTCCTTAGGGGCAACGCTAAGCATTCGATCGTGCAGAGCGACGCTATACGATAGCACGTGCGCCTCACCGCAGTTTTTCTCCGCGTATAGTGTGTTTTCATTTAATTTTCATTGGTGGCTGAATGATTAATTGCGATGTTAAGGTTCAGTCAGCTGGGGCGCATATCCGCATAAACCAGGCCGAGCACACTGGCATTGTAAACAAGGCGTTACTGTATTGTCGTCGATCCTAACTTACGTGCGTGGCAACTGTATAATTTTAGAGATAGATAGATAGATAGATAGATAGATAGATAGATAGATAGATAGATAGATAGATAGATAGATAGATAGATAGATAGATAGATAGATAGATCCCACTAAAGTGGTTTAGCGACTACAGCACTCGCCTCGCGATGCAAAGGTCTCGTTATCGAATTTCGGCCGCGGTAGCTGGCAGCACGCTGATTGAGGCAAAGTGTTGAGGCTTATGTGCTGCGCAATGCCAAGGCAAGTCAAACAACTCCAGGTGGTCAATATTTCCAAAGCCCTCAACTACGGCGTCTCTCATAACCATATCATGGTTACGGGACGTAAGAACTCCGAAAACTAAGCAAAAATCTCCTCACTTCCCTTTCTCAGCTTCTTCCTATATTACACTAGGCATGGCTCTGATATGACACGAGTCCTTCGCACATACCCCTTTTCTGTACTGCATACTCAACTTTGCATAGTACTCGGCTGAGGGCATGAGCGCAAGAGAAGCAAATGGGCGCACATGCTGCGCGATAGGCATTTCATAGAAGTTCACACGCACTTATTTCGTGATTATTTCATGATTATCATTTTACCGTCAACAACCAGACAAATCCAACGGCTTAAACAGCTACTTTGCTGCAGTTGAAATTGCTCCTATATGAATATTCTTGTCGTAATGTGAACATCTTTAAAGACGATAGGCTTTCTTTGGCTGCTTAAATGCGCAACTCTGTATGTATGTATGTGTGTATGTATGCATATATGTATGTATGTATGTATGTATATAGATGTGTGTATGTATATGTGTGTGTGTGTGTTTCTGACTCGGTTCGACCATCCGGCCAAAACCGGTTGAACCGGCCAACTAAACCGAGCGAGATACCAGCACTCGTGGCACGAAGCGAATAATGAAATGGACGCGTTGCAAATGGTTTCGAAGTAACGCTACTGTTGTAAGTGTACAACAAGGAGACAGAAGCCGAGCCCACATTCATAAAAGGAAAGAGCAGATATTGCGTGAGGAGGACGAACATGGGAAATTTCAATTGAATTCAAAGGATAATCCATTGTATCCCTCATGGGAGAATTCAGAGGGGAGTTGAAGAGCGTGAGTGGTTGGAAAGGGTGTTATTTACCAGGTGCATTGGAAGACCATCGGCTTTCGACGTGTCGGCTTCCTATGTGTTATAGCCAGAGCAGCTGCAGGACAAGCCTATATAATATGGGTCGAGGCCAGCTCGAGGTGCACCACAGGCCTTGGTTTGTGGTCTTTGGACAGTGGGGTACCAATGGAGGTGCAGTGTACGACAGGGAAAAGTGTGTGTTTGTAGTAAAGGCTACGTGGCGCATTGTTGCTTATCGAGGGATTTTTCTCGGGATGGAGATTTGAGCGTGATCTTATGGTATTACATTACGATTTCATTGAAGGTGATTATTCCGTATCTCGCATAGTGGGGAAGAGAGGAGACCACCGTTTCTCCCTCTGCTGTCACAGCTTGATAGGAGTCGCGCTGTGCTGATTGACTCACTCGGTACACCAGAGCTCGGGAGGCGTCATGAGCATGTCCTTCCTTGCGAGCACCGAGATCGCGAGTCCAGACAGTCTGAACGCGGTGGCGCCGTAAGAGGGGGGTACTGGTGAGTATACCGTACGTCGGCTGTGCGATAAAGCCTTCGGTGAAGTTGTGTATGGCAGTTTTAGGGTAGCTGATGTTGCAGAATGCGTCGGTTGCCGCGTAGGCTAGAGCGATGGCTGCTTCTACACCTTCTTCGGGTTTGGGATCAGTGAAGTGAAGGTCCGGGATATCTGAGTGACGTCCCATGTCCAGTTTCATATAGCGCTTTCCATTGGGCGAGCAGGAGCACTTCTAACTGTGCTCAATGTGCTCTCGCGAGTTGCGGCACGTTCCAAAGGTCGGGCAGGAGCGGGGGCGTTGTGTTTCATTGGTTGAGGAGGAGCACTTTTATCGGCGCCGAGGGCAGCCGAGAGCAGTTCTTGGTGCTCTTCCATCACCGGCGGAGTAAAGAGAGCGCGGCGGAAGTCACATGACCTTTCTTACGACACTTCTTGTTTTATGCCCGGAGAGGCGGTGACACCAGCGCGCGGACAGTGCGACCGTGCGGCATCTCTGAACATGTCCGCGAAGCGCGCGCGCGAGCGCGGTAAAAGTTTGGTTGCATGACGCCTGACATCACATGCGCCCTGTATTTTCTCTGCTCTCGGAGCAGCGTGATTGTTCCATTTGGGAGACGAGAGCACACGTCCCCGCTGGCCCCCTGTGCTGCTCTGGCTGCTCGTTCCCCTTGCTCCTGCTCGCCCAAGTGAAAGCGCTATTAGTCGTTTGCGGCACTTCTCCCATGCCAATGTTCGTTTTCTCTGCTCAATGAGCTTGGTATTCTCGAAAGGCTCCAACTCAAGGTGTACAGTTTAGATTCCTGCAGAAATGAACAATGTACCAGTTACGGACCAGTTACAATGGCGATACCTAGTTATGAGCTAAGCGTGACGATGCGTCCTGACATACTGGCGTGGTAAATATGCGGAGAACGAAAATACTGATGGGCTTCTTCCTTTATACGAGGGCACGTAAATCGCTTAACTATCGTATTGGAGATGTTCCAGATGCATCGCATATTTTAGATTGCGGGGTTTAATCGTCGATATGGAGCATCTTGTGAACCAGTGCTGAAGGCACCTTCAATACAAGTAAATCGTTCTGGGCTTTTCCCCTTAGAAGCTTCCTTAATGTATTAACCATGATATTGCTTAGATTGCAGTGTCAGTTTATGCCTGAAGTGGCCAATGCTTGGAAAGGAGTTCATATCAATGGCAGACGGTGAAGACAACGCTCCAAATACTTCTCCCATCTGCGAATACTTCTATATACTGTCATATACAGAAAGGGTTGACAGCCCGGTTACCGGTAGTCAAAATTAACGTCGCACCCTTAATGTACACCCCCAAGAACTGTTATGCCCTAAGAAATGCAACTGCTTCTTGTTCAGCATGGACGCAGTACTGTACACGAATGGAAATGAATTTTGACAAGAGACATAGCAAGGACATTCCCAACACTCACGTCACTGACCTCCTTCAATTTAGGAAGGGAGTGAGAGATTCGAGTGCGAAATTTCATTACTGTCAGTTCGATATGCTCAGTTGGATATGCTTCAAATGAAAACGTTTTTAAGTACTACACCAGGATGGTGGAGAAAAAGTAACCTGGAAAGGCTGGGAGGTATGAGCTGTCCACTAGAAGAAGCGGCGTTATAGCCTGGGGAGGAAAGATGACGACGTTAAAGCTATAGCACTGCCATAACAGCGGGCTACACTGTGTCCTTGTAAATCGGAACGCTATATCTTTTTTTCTTTGGCTGATTTTTTGTGATTCGGGACACCCTAGAAGAGGTAATGTCAGCATTTCCAGCGTATCTAGTTCGTGTAGCTTTTTTCAACAAATGACAGTAAGGACATCACCGAGTGGTTTTATGACAGGTGAAAAGGTATCAGTTGTGCAGGGCCTCAATTGCCACAACCGGCTGTGAACTGGGAGGCAGTGTCAGTTTTGTGCACTTGCCGCAGGACAACGTGCCTCATTGAAGAAGAGGGGCGTACATATGCAGCTCCACACTTTGAATGAGTTTTTTTTTTTTCATTCGCGAACCACACTACCCCAGACGGTGTGTAAATACCTATGGGCACTTTTCGTTCGAGGGAAACCGCTTCATAAAAAAATACCCAGGCCTGCACGGAATCGCAAGACAGTGACAGCGTGAGCTGGAGGAGCGACATCCTTAAGACCCTTGTAAATGCTTGGCAATCTGGCCAAGTGATCGAACCATCAGGTATACCGAAGAGCCAAGTCAGGTTGCTGTCAGGGCTGCGCACGTCGCCTGTCGGGTGATGCATGACACCACACGACAAAACTGCTTCACGAGGCAGAACTCCGTAATAATGATGACGGAAATGTTGAAGATCGTTTCACAATTATGGGGTTGATGCCTCTGTAATGGGTGCAGACCTACAAGGCATGCACCCCTGTGGCATTCGTTAACCTGCTTTAACATAACACGATAGACGTGAATATAGACGCGATAGATGTGAATGGTCATGCCGACGGTTGGATAATACCGGCGTCCGGGACCTCCAGCCACACCCTTTACTCTCCGAAAGGCACTTCAGTGACTTGATCCGAAAGAGCACTCCGAAAGGGCACTTCAGTGACTTGACCGCTGGTGGATAGCTTTCTATGCATATACATACAGGGTAAGTCGCAAATATTAAGTGCGCACTATCCAACTGCCCCGCCACGGTGGTCTAGTGGCTAATCCTGGCCATGGCGGCTGCATTTCGATGGAGGCGAAATGTTGAGGCCCGTGTGCTCTGCGATGTCAGTGCACAAGAACCCCAGGTGGTCGAAATTTCCGGAGCCCTCCAGTACGGTATCTCTCATATTCAGAACTGGTTTTGAGACGCAAAACCCCACAAAACAACAGTACTATACAACTCGTGGCATACCTTATGTGCTCTCATCTCTATAGTCCTGCGGCGATAGATTCTGCGCATATTTCTGCACAGCCACATCATCCAGCCCACCTTAACCCGGCTACACACAGCCCCGCGTGTCCGATGAAACGTAGTGCTACCTCCGTGTAACCGGAGCTGGGTGCCACCGGCAGTGGCTAGATAAGCAGGCTGTCCATGTTGGCAACGTTCTTCCTATCTTCGCTACACAGAGGAGCACAACCTCGATATGCCCGTGCGTTGCAATTGCTAACTGAATAAACCCGCTGATATGTTCTTATGTGGGATTCCTACTTCGACAGACACGGCATCCCACATCTGGTGACCCAGAAACCGAATGCATCCCACCACCATGGCCGACCAAGAAGCCCTTGCTGATCTTCGCCCACAAGTGCAACAAGTTCGACCGCAACTGCAGGTCCAGCAACAGGTAATTCGCATCAGAGCAACAAGTCAACGAACAGCAGCAGTAGCACGTCGGGAATAATCTCGCACAGTCCCGCTCTGGCAAGACCCCCTATCGCTCCCGTTCAACGATCGCAGTCAACGCCAAGTCTCCTACTGCGGCAGTCACCAACACGGACATCTGTCACTTTGCCGTAGAGCTTCCACCGTTTTGGGCAGACTCACCAGAACTTTGGTTCGCTAAACTCGAGGCCTCTTTTCCTTGCATGGATCATCCAGGATCGGGCACGCTACGCATACATCGCCGTCCACTTGGACGCTGGCTATGCGGCCGAGCTTCGCGACATACTCACGAGCCATCCAGCTTTCAACCATTACCTCCACCTGGAGACAGCACTGATCCGACGACTTTGACCTTCAGAAGACTTGAAGGTCCGTAAACTACTTCACGATAACTTCAGTGACCACAAGCCATCACATTGGCTGCTACGTATGCATACTCTCGCTAGCATACTACTACCTCCTGCCAGAATGCCGACACAGACGACTTATTGACGTCACACAGGTGTATGCTGCCGAATGAGCATACGACCATTCGACAGCCCAATATCAGGATCTTTCCGTGCAAGATCAGTCGGGGTACAACGTGCTCCTCGAAGAATTCGCGACATGACTCGGCCTAGCGCAAGTCCTCAAAAGGTGCGCCACACAACCATCCACTACATCAGCAGTACTCCCGGTCCACCGATCTACTGTCGAGCCCGTCGCCTCGCTCCGGACGGCCTGTCCGCCGTGGCCGCTCCGGACGCTCCGCGAAAGGATTGCTTGCCACTCGGGGGGACCCTACTCCTCACCCCTTCATTTGGTGCTAGAGGAGACCGATGGCTCACGACCCTGTCGACATTATCGCAGCCTCAACGGCTGCACCACATGCGTGCAGATACCCCTTCTTTCATGTACACGACTTCGCCCACCACTTACCCACAACCATCCACTACATCAGCAGTACTCCCGGTCCTCCGATCTACTGTCGAGCCCGTCGCCTCGCTCCGGACGGCCTGTCCGCCGTCGCCGCTCCGGACGCTCCGCGAAAGGATTGCTTGCCACTCGGGGGGACCCTACTCCTCACCCCTCCTTTTACTCCTAGAGGAGACCGATGGCTCGCGACCCTGTCGAGGTTATCGCAGCCTCAACGGCTGCACGACATGCGTGCAGGTACCCCGTCTTTCGTGTACACGACTTCGCCCACCACTTACACGAGAGCACCATATTCTTTGTTGTTGAGATCGTAAAGGCTACTGCCATTTCCCGCCAACCCGGACCGCGTCCTAAAGACCGCAATCACCACGCTCTTCAGCTTATTTGAAATCTCTTTCGTGAGTTTTCGCATCTCCAATGCGGGACGAACCTTCGAATGCTTCATAGATAATGTTGTTGGCGCCCTAGATTGGACGACATTCCGATTTTCCATCCCATCAAAGAGGACCATCGCTAGCATCTTACTTCGCTAGTGTCCTACTTTAACTGTGTATGTTAACTTCTAGTGATCCTTATGTAAACTTGTATACTGTACGTTTGTAGGTGTGTTACAATTGTGATCCTATATGCATATATGTGCTGTGAACGTTGTATGCTGCCTATGTAAGGGTCTTCAGGGGCTCAGTCAAGCTGCCTAGAGCAGCTTTTATCCCTGAAGACCATCCAGAATTTTCTGGTGAAATAGACTTTGATTTATTTGATTGATTGAAAGATTGCAAGCAAAGAAATCTCACTGTATCGGTCTACAACCAGCTTTTTCTGTGCCCAGAGGACCATGGCTTACTCATCAACGTCTAGAAGAGCATGCTCCGCGCCCCCATCGTCGCCTCCCTTGG
>JABSTT010003123.1:0-32046 GCA_013339685.2 Hyalomma asiaticum
TCCTTCATTGTGTCTAACGTCGTCATCGGTGTCATCTACGACATATATGGACGTTGCGGTCCTCTGTTCTGACTTGGAATGTTCTCGTCAAGCCGGCTAATGGATCTGGCGTCATCGTGAACCTCGCCCAATTGGGCAATTCACGCTCCTTGCGGATGGTGTTTAGGGGCCACTCTTTGCCAGCGTATGTGCAGGTGTGCCAGTTTACTCATCCTGCGTGACCGTCCGTCCCAAAGCCGCTACAATGTTACTACTGCATGAAGTTGTGTCATGCCAGAAACGTACGCAGGAATGAGGTAGTGTGTCGCCTCTGTGCCGAGACTCACTCAAGGAGGTTCTAACCTCCTTGGACTCACTACGCCAACGACTGCAAAACGACAGTTCTAGATGCGAAGCAGCAATTATGGTCGAGCCTGTTCCGCCCCTGCGTCGTCCACACGCCCACTGCCAATGTGCAACAGCTGGCTCAAGCTGGCAAGGAACGAGCACGCGCCCTCGCCCGCGAGAGACAACGCTGACGCAGGCAGCGTCTGCTAGCTCCCCCCCTTTTTCTCCTCTAGGAATCATCTACGGAGCGCCGCCCACGTCCCACACCCCCACAGCGCATGCGCGTCTCCTTGTCCTCTCTCTCCTCTCCTGCGCTGCCCCCTTTCTCTCTAGGAATCCTCTGCTCCACGGAGCGGCGCGCACGACAAGTGGCGCGACAGCTGCACACTCCGCTGAGGGCGCCACGGTAGTTTCACGGTTTGAAAATGACGGAACGCGCGCGCCTCACTCTCTCTCCTGTGCAGCGCCGCGATGAGGGCTCGGGCCGCTGCCGCGAAAAATTACACCATCTACCGCTCAAGCTAACCATCTGCCCGCTGCTTCGCATCCACACATGGTTCCCTTTAGCGGGAGATGGTGTAATTTTTTAAAGCTCCAATGGTACTGGAGCCCGTGAAGCCTCATCAAAGGACTGCCCAAGCATTAAAAGGAAACAGGTGTCTTAAAACAACTGGTGAGAGACTATTAATTTCATCCGGAGGCCGCAAATGTTGTCAGGAAGCGACGTCATCGTCGCCGTGATTCGTTGCAGAAAGCAAATGCCTTTGAATTTACGCCGCACCTCCCACGGTCTGATTATACACCTCCTTTGCCACTCAGACATGTGACGGCCGGTAAGAGCCAGGATGCCACAAAAGATGCGGTTCGTGCTCACTCAGCTTGGCCTGCATTGCCCAAGGCACAGCCATATAGACCGGACGCAGTCGGTACAAACCAGTACCTCAAGAAAAACATGGATGGCACTGACGCAGCTTTGTCTCAGTTGTTGAAATCACAGCCACATGCAAGCTCACAGCGCACATCGGCAACTTCGACCTCCGAAGCACCGAATGGCAAGCAGCAAAGACATCGTAGCAGTGCTTCAGTCATTGCCAGACATGCTTAACTAGTGTGCGCATCGGGAGTCTAAACTCCCCATTAGCTCTGCACGCGCAGCAGATGCTGGATTCTTTCAGTCAAGTAGCTGCGAGCTTTCGGTAATTGCGCTGGCTCGTCTAACACCGTCATTTCCCAGTTAAGTCAGGGGTGCATAGAAATTCGTCAATTTTAAAAAAGGCCTGCAGGACCTTTTTATGTAAAGCACGAGTGACATCACTTGAGGAGCTTATTTTTTATTGTTTTACAAATCCTCATCTGAAAAAAAAAAGAATTGCAAATCCGTCGGGTATTAGCGGAGTTACATCGTCAAGTCAGGGGGAATTCTACCATCCAAGTACGTTCACTCTTTTTTCGGTTCGATTGAACAAGGGCGGTTGAACAGGGGCAGGGCGGTTGAACAAGGGGCAACAAGCCACACTAGCGCGCGCCATGAACTTGAACATTTTCTCGAACTTTTCTTTAACACACTCGCGCTTCCGCTGTGACAAGCTTGTGGATAGAGTCAATGCGGGGCACGGCGCCACGCACGGCATCCGGGTAACTGCAACTGGGAATCGCCCAATGGCCGGTCTCAAAATTATTTATTAGTCAGTGCAAAATTATGGCGTCTTTTCTTGAAGGAAGAGCGGGCGCTTTCCAAATATATTTTGAAACCAAACTGCTAATTCCCTTCAGCATCTGGTGCAATAATGTTCGGCTGACATACTCACAGAAGCCTCCATGATCGATCGGCGTCGTTTTCTTGCCATGTTTAAAGTGTTGTAGGGCCTCTTTAAGAGGTGAGTCTTGCCTCTGAAGTTTCCTCATGTGTGCGGAACACAGCAGTGTTGTTAACTTCGCGCGATCTAACACGTCCTCACAACTTCTCGCTTTTATCCCCCTCTTGAGCGCAGGATAGCAAACAGGGCGCGCGTCTGGTTGACTTTCCTGCCTTTCCTCCCTTTCCTCCTCCTCCTCTCCCTCTCTTATGAAAGGATATTGCTCCGCCAAGCTAACAGCAGCTAACAATATGATGCATGCAACTCTGAGCTGTAGTACCCTCCTCTTTTCAAACGAGAAATTGTGCACGGAAGTAAATATAATTGGCGACACTTTTGAGGCGTGCCAGTAGATCGCGGAATGCAGCGCAAAACACCAGGACACAGACGAGCACACAGGACTTGTCCAGTCTGCTCTTCTGTGTCCTGGTGTTTTGCGATCCATTCCACAATGATTCACCAACTCGCCCAAGCTCACACTTTAGTGCCAATAGATCACTTATTAAGGCTTCACCAACGATCCTGTTTTCTAACAGGCAGTCATGTGTAGTCAGCATGTCAGTGAGGCCTACCTTGTATAGAGAGATGGGTCACCTGCTCGTCTTGTCCGTACGAATTTGACACGTCGCACCTGAAGCTACCGGTGTCGTTCCTCTCGGCAAATAGTATCACAAGCTCTGACCATGGCGTCTCTTCATCAGAGTGGTCCTCGATCGAGTACCTGCATTCAGAACAACCGAGGGTAATGTCAACAGGACACGCACGCGGACCAATTTTGAGAGCAGGAACAAGTTACGCTCTTGTGACACAGGCACACCTACCCCTGACACTGTGGCCATCTTGCAAGATCTGATGACGTCTAACTTTATTTCGTTGTTGTTGAAAGTTGCAACTGGCACATGGGGAGTGTGATGTGACTGTCCGTCATCAAGAACACGTATGATAAGAACGAACACCAGCTTTCGTCTCGTTCACTTGGTGTATACCAATATCGGTATAGAATGGTACGACTGTAAGACTCATATGACTGATAGGTAGCGACGGCAATACATGGACGTGCTTGACATTTACATCACGATTAACTATAACAGAACCACGTATGGCTACGTATGGCTCATACCAGCATTCCCCAGCCAGGTACATGCCGTTATGAGCCAGACGCGTTTGAATGTTACCCTACATGGGTTATGTCGACTTCAAAACCACGATACGATTATGAGTGGCGCCGTAGTGGAGGTCTTTGAAAATTCGACCACCATGGGTTCTTCAAAGTTCGCAGACATGGCATAGTACGCAGGCCTCAAGCATTTCACCTCCATCGAAATGCGGCTACCGTGGCCTGGATTCGATCCACGACCATAGAATCCGCAGCCGAGTTACGGCAGTCGGTTGCGGATCATATGGCCACTACACTTCTGTGGCAGGCGCGTATGTCAACCAAAGAACAGCCAAGGTGGATGTCGCACAATAAAATGTCGTAACAAGTGCCTAAGCAATAGTCGTAAAAAATGGCAAGGGGTAACGTCAGAGAATTTTTGTGGCGTTGCAGGATAGCTTTCGGCATCAAGTTGTTTTGGGGTACTACAACGGACCAATGCATTTTGAAATATTGCAACAATTTTGAATACAAGCCTAATCGCATTAAAAAATATTTTTTGCAGCTTTTCCTCTCCTGAGACGCTACAAAAAATAATAACACACAACGTTCACAGTCTGCTTTTTGTTGCAGCCGGCCTGTCTTGCATTTAAAAAAGTCACAGTTTGACCAGGAGGGCAAAACTTGAATGCGATAGCAGCGCATGGATTATTACGCTGAGTAATATCAGAAGCTCTAGGGGCGGTGCGCTTCCGCTTTGTGCAATCGAACTGCTGTACCCTAACCGGCCTTAAGGTGCAGTGTGCATAACGCGCAGCTGCACGTTGTCTCTGCCTGTGGAGTACGGATACGCATGCAAGCGCGCATTTCGTTCAGCGCGAGCAGCCTTTCGACGAAGGGCTCCGATCGATGCACTGTTACGCCGCAGAATCACCGTCGGTGACCCAAACGAACAACGCGGTGAGCACACGGCACCGCCTAATCAACAATGTGTAAACACGGGCGTACTCGGCGGAAGGCAGCTCAGAGATCCTAGCACGCTGCCAGCTTCAAGCGGTGTGTATAAATACCTCGCCGCTTGTTCTGTAACAAGAGCCGCTTCTGTGGTCGAGTGTCTGAGGCGTTTGTCTGGGGATTGGGTGTGGGCCGCTCGTTCCGTTCCCAGTCAGGGCATCCGTTAAAGAAAAGTTTGCTTAGGTTGTTTCCTTTTTCCTTCTTTCTTTTTTTTTTTTGAGGGAGGGGGAGGGGGGAACCGGGAGATTTTCATTTATAAGTGCATACTTATATATGTGCGAAGCAGTCGATATGACTGCTATCGCAATAAAAGTATTCGCACAACCACACTATGTTTACAGATTCACATGTTCACATCGGCATGTAAGCCTACAATGAACACGTAAGCGGAATCCGTGTGCGGTTTAAAAGTACGCCTTTTTTCCTTCGTTTAGGCAGAAGTACGATTCAAGATAAACACCAGTGATACAGACTAAACACAAAACGCCGGCTCTTCGTCGTGACATTTCAATGCCCTGACTGGTGCACCATGTGTTGGTGGTTGAGAACTAAAGGAGGTTCATTTCTTATTGTCGGTAACAATGCAGCCATATATATCGTATTACACGTAATATCAAAACCCAGTGAAAGCAAGACGAGGACACAGAAGAGGGACACTCAATTACACACTGGCTGTTGCCGGACTAAAACTATGATCGAAAGTGTAACTTTGTTCGCGCTGCTAAACCAGTAATCTCGCATTATATATCAAGTTTCCTTAGAAAAGTAATGATGGTTATTGCTTTGCATGCCGCAAGGCCAGGCAAAGGCACAGAGCGCCAGGTCACATATGATGCGGGACAATAGAGAAAACAATTAAGATGTCTATATGAGACTTAGCTGTGCATGAGCCTAAAAGTACTCGATAGCATGTGATGTGGATGCATACAGTGTCCTGAAATAAAGTCGCCGTATGGAGGCATAAAAGCCACAATGTACAAAATTATGGCAGTGACACTTGTTTTGAAAAATTCGTTCCAACAAATAACAAGCGTGACAGAACGTGTCCCCTGCATGAAGTTGTGAGTTATCACTGATTGAAAAGGTCAGCATTCCTAGTTTAAATTCTATGTTTAACAAAGATGCTTGTCTGCCGGCACGGACAGAGGATCTGAAGTGGGTACATAACATTTTATGTGCAATTCCATAGAAAGCAAACTAAAGCGAATGCGCTCGCCTCGGGCTTGAAAATGACTTGATGGGCTTGTTGTCCTTGGACCAGAAGAATCTGATAGGCTTGTCCCCAGACGCCTCGCAACGAAGCTTAACCACCTGGCCCCTGGCAGCCATTTGGGACATGAAACGCTGTCGGGCCTTGGCCGGAGCTGGAATGAGAGCATAAAAAATCTATGGGGTTTCAAAGTTCACATCTATTCTAAGCCATAGCAAGTGTTCAGTTTTCTTTACAAAATTGTGTGAAAGCTAAGGCCTTAAGTGGTCATAGTGGCTCCTCCTCCTTGACACTTTTGCGGTACAGTCCGAAAAACCTACAAGACATAGTGGGGACCTCAATACACAACGTTACTGTGACGCCGCAATGACGCCTTACCCTGAGCTTACGTAATGACATCGAGATGACTTGAGCCGCGTCGCAACTGCATGCCGTCATTGCTGATGTAATTGATGACGTCATAGTGTAAACTAAAGCTCTACTTCACGTGAAATTTATCAGAGAGTTCCCTGCGAACGAAGCCTATACATTGTTTACTACAGAAACTTTCGCGGATGGGTTAAGAATCGAAGCCCGTCCCTCCGACGTGCGAAGCAAGCGCGCTAGCAATTTGACCACGGCTGCCTTTAGGTGGGGCTTACCTAACTAAGCGTGTGCACATATATAGAGCGTGCGTGACTGCGGGAAACACATCTCAGCCGCCCATTGTGGTCTGTGCAGGCGCGTCACTAAGACGAGAGAGGGATGCTACTGTTGAGGAGGCTCTCGCCGCCTGAGGCTCACGGGAGTCACCGGGGGCTCCCCTGTGAAATTGATTCGTTATTTAATGCGAAGCATTTCTTGGCGAACTTCGGCGAGTTTGAGCGTATCTATCTATCTATCTATCTATCTATCTATCTATCTATCTATCTATCTATCTATCTATCTATCTATCTATCTATCTATCTATCTGTCTGTCTGTCCGCCTAACGGGATGTATACGAAAATTGGCGTGCCACAAGATGACTGCATCACGAACGTAAATGACAGCTGACAACATGAAGATCATGACATGCATGTCATGAGCGGCATGATTTACATGCCACGGTCTTGGTGCTCTCCTGGCCGTTTCGTTAGTGGGATGTATAGGAAAATTGGTATGCAACAATATGACTGCATGACGAACATAAATGACAGGTCATAGCATGAAGAGCGTAACATGCATTTCATGGGCGGCGTGATTTACATGCCAGGCGTTTCGTTAATGGGATGTATACCAAAATTGCTATGGCACAACACGGCAGCATTACGAACGTAAATGACAGGTCATAACGCTAGAATCATTACATGCGTGTATGAGCGGCATGGTTTACATGCCACAGTCATGGTGCTCTTGCGGCCGCTTCGTTAACTTCATATGTACCAAACTCGGTATAGCGAGACAACAATGCAAATCCACTTTATGTTCCTTATGCGTGCTTCGCATTTCCTTGATTCCCACTGCACGTGGGATCTGCGAATTTTGTTTTTAATATGCAGCCCGCCTTTCACTTTATTGCGATACAAACACGTAACACATGTCTATTTTTGTATCAGATAAAAGTAAGGTCAACAACAATTCAATTCAACATACTTAAGACTGCTGCTCGGTTAGTAGCACGTCTCTTCATCGCTCGCGGTATGTGCTCCCACGATGGGCTTCGCCAGCACAGCTGTTAAACTAGGCGAAATTCCGCGCAGCGTTCGAAAAAGCTATCATCAGATCATCCGTGCGCATCATTGGTGCGCATGCACTTCTTCTACTCAGTGCCATTGTGCGGCATTTGCGCGTGCACGTCTATAGGCTCCGTACAGTCGAGTTTTCTATGTGCGACATCAGCGCCAGAATGAACAGCCTGGCGGACAGAAGAAGCAAAACTGGGCAGACTGTGGCCAGACGATACGCAAACACAACGTGCGCGTCTCCAACTGCATAGCAGCAGGTCTACACGCGCGTCCCACTTTCTTTTGTTTTGTTTCCTTTGAGACGCGCACTCCAAACCTGCAGCAAACTGTTCCAGAGGGTGACGCGAGCGTACGTGTGGTTTTTGTTTGTAGCAAGCCCGAAAAGCAGCGAAGGAACGCGCGCGTCGCAGTCGCCCTAGTTTCCACCATGTGCGCGCTAGGCAGAACGCGTGCGAGTCTCGTAAGTGCAACCCAAGCGGCCAATAAACTGAGCCGTCCGACGAGAGCTACGTAGCGCCCTCTGATCAGTGTACGGAGCCCTATGCCTATCACTATTGCTGGGTTATGGCCTCACACTCCGGCACGTACCACTAAGAGAGAGAGAGAAATAAGGAAGGGAATGCAGGGATGTTAACCAGTCATGAGTCCGGTTTGCTACCCTACACTGGGGGATGGGAAAAGGGGAATAAAAGTGAAGAGAAGGAGAAGGAGGATTAACGTACCACTGTAACAGTACGGCATAGCAAGGGGGTGGGAAAGAAAAGTGAGGAAGATTGATGTGAGGGTGAAGAGGAGGATAGGGAGAGAGGGAAAGAAGGTGCTTATGAGCCACAAAAAGTGGGCCAAGCAGTTCTTAGTGCAGCATAACATAGTTGGTGGGAAAAAATGGCGAATCTTACACTGTCGCATACTTGGCCAATGAATGCTCCTCAGACGCTGTCAAAAAAACTGCATTTCACACTTAAAGGAGTATTTCCGCCGCGTAGTATTTTTCTGGAAGTCGGAAACTTTATTTTGGACCTTAGAGCTGTCACGGGGTTAAACGGATTTCGTTTTGCTCTGGATTCACAAGAGCGCTCCCGACAACATTTCTAGCGCTGAAATAGGCAATTACGTCATTGAAGTTCTAGCTCTCGTCTTCGAGAATAACGAACGCACGAAAAATAATCAGCACGTTCAGCCTGATAAAGCACATTGAAGCAGAACTGCAAGTGTTTCTAAAGGACGTGTCGTCTCCTCACTTAGAATTCTTGAAGCATAAGATCATTCGTTTTTATTGCGATAGCAATTATATGGACAGTCTCGCCTGGTTTTTGCCGTCCCCGTCGCCGCCGTCATGAACCGAATATGTATAAGGATATATATATATATATATATATATATATATATATATATATATATATATATATATATATATATATATATATATATATAACAGCCCCAAAGAAAAAGAAATTGGCAGATCCCACGTGCAGTAGGAATCAAGGAAATGCGAAGCACGCATCAGGAACGTAAACTGGATCTGCACTGCCGTCTCGCTATAGCGAGTTTGGTACTAACATATGAAATTCACGAAACGGCCACAAGAGCACCAAGACTGTGGCATGTAAACCATGCCGCTCATACACGCATGTCATGATTCTAACGTTATGACTTGTCATTTACGTTCGTCATGCAGTCGCTTTAAGGAAACGAGTGGCATGTAGATCATGCCGCTAATGACATGCATGTCACGATTTTCATGTTATGACCTGTCATTTATGATCGACATGCAGTCATGTTGTGCCAAACCAATTTTCGTATAGGCTCCGCGCAGTCAAGTTTTCTATGTGCGACATCAGCGCCAGAATGCACTGCCTGGCGCAGAGAAGAAGCAAAATTAGGCAGACAGGGAAATACGCGAACGCGATGCGCGTCTCCAGCTCTATAGCAGTAGCGAGCGCCCGTGCCACCTTCTTTCGTTTTATTTCCTTTGAGACGCGCGCTCCAAACCTGCGGCAAACTGTTCCAGAGGGCGACGCCGCGAGCGTTCGTGTGGTTGGCAGCACACCCGGAAAGCAGCGAAGAAACGCGCGCGTCGCTGTCGCCTCGGTTTCCACCGTGCGCCACTGAGCCGTCCGACGAGAGCTACGTGCGCCCTCTGGTCAGTAGACGGAGCCCATACATCGCATTGACGAAACGGCAGTATAGCGCCAGGACCATGGCATGTAAACCATGCCGGTCATGGCACGCGTGTCATGATTATAATGTTATGACCTATCATTTACGGTCGTCATGCTGTCGTGTTGTGCCATAGCAATTTTGGTATACATCCCATTAACGAAACGCCTGGCATGTAAATCATGCCGCCCATGACATGGATGTTATGCTTTTCATGTTATCACCTGTCATTTATGTTCGTCATGCAGTCATATTGTTGCATACCAATTTTCCTACACATCCCACTAACGAAACGGCCAAGAGAGCACGAAGACCGTGGCATGTAAATCATGTCGCTCATGACATGCATGTCATGATTTTCATGTTATGACCTGTCATTTCCGTTCATGATGCAGTCATCTTGCGGCATGCCAATTTTCGTATACATCCCGTTAACGAAACGCGTGGCATGTAAATCATGTCGCCCATGACATGCATATCATGACTTTCATGTTGTGACCTGTCACTGATGTTCGCCATGCAGTCATGTCGTGGCATACCAATTTTCGTATACATCCCATTAACGAAACGGCCAGGAAAGCACCAAGGCCGTCGCATGTAAATCATGTCACTCATGACATGCATGTCATGAGTTTCGTGTTATGACCTGTCATTTATGTTTGTGATGCAGTCATGTTGTAGCATGCAAATTTGCGTATACGTCCCATTAACGGAACGCGTGGCATGTAAATCACGTCATTCATGACATGCATGTCATGATTTTCATGTTATGACCTGTCATTTATGTTCGCCATGCAGTCATATCATGGCATACCAATTTTTGTATACATCCCATTAACGAGACGACCAGGAGAGCACCAAGACTGGGACATGTAAATCATGCCGCTCATGACACGCATGTCATGATTTTCATGTTATGACCTGCCATTTATGTTCGTCAGGCAGTCATGTTGTGCCATACCAATTTTCGCATACATCCCATTAGCGAAAGGGCCAGGAGAGCACTAAGACCGTGGCATGTAAATCATGTCGCTCATGACATGTATGTCATGATTTTCGTGTTATGACCTGTCATTTATGTTCGTCATGTAGTCATGATGTGGCATACCAATTTTCGTAAACATCCGATCAGCGAAACGGCCAGGAGAGCACAAAATCGTAGGCGGCTAGATAGATAGATAGATAGATAGATAGATAGATAGATAGATAGATAGATAGATACGCTCAAACTCGCCGAAGTTCGCTAAGAAATGCTTCGCATTTAATAATTCGGATAAATGCTTCCGACGCGCGGAATCGAACCACGAACCTCTCACTCCGCAGCGCGTGGCGCTAACAACTACGCCACAAAGAGCAGACGCTTCAAGGCGCTAACGGCGAGCCTTATATACGCACCCTTTACCGCTGGCAGGGCTCAGAGACTGCAGGCGCTTATAGCGTTTCTTCATTACCGGCGAGATGGCGCGAGGAGCGCAACGGGCAGCCGCCTTTGCAACAGGAACGCTATTCAAACTGAGAGTATCCATTGTGACAGCTTATTGGCGCTCGTTCGGTGTATATCTGTGCGTTCGTTTCGTGCGTGCTTCTCTTGATAGTTCGCGCTCATCTTCTGTCTGTTCATTTAGCGGCCTCCTTTGAGCTCGAGGGACGCGCTGGCAATTTCAAGCTGCCTCCACGCTCTTCGCGTTGCGGTATTTTGATTAATATTGCTCCTGAAGCTGCGAGCCTCACTTCGTACAGCATTACAGTTTCTTGCTATAGCATTCATTGCTTCGCCCTTGTGGCGAAACTGTGACTTTTTATTGATGTTAGCAGCGAACCTCAGTACTGAGGGACCCTGTTGTTAGTCCTCGTCCTTAGTGCATCTTCGCCGCGTTAATTTTCTTGTCCTAACATGACTAAGGTTACTGCTGTTATACTACTGTTTAACACTTAACATGTTTGTACGTTTCACAGTGTGTACGCCTACAGAGTGGTGACCTCAGAGCCCATGTGTATGTATTCGTCCATCGTTTTCCACTACGAACAATACAAACCTGACGATCCTTATAGCAAAAATTTATGAAAGAGCATCAGTGAAAACCCACAGTACAACTGTCTTAACAGGCAAGACCTTGCAGACAAAATAGTTCACCGCCGCGGTGCTCTAGTGTGTATGGCACTCGGCTGCTGATCCAAAGGTCGCGGGATTGAATCCTCGCCGCGGCGGCTCCATTTCGATGGAGGCGGAATGTTGAGGTCCGTGTACTGTACAATGTCAGCGCGCGGTAAGGAGCGTCGGGTGGTCGAAACTCTCAGCGTTCCTTACGTGACTCAAGCTCATTCTCTCTCTCCCAAGTGAAGGGTTGCTCGTCAGACACAGACTTCACTGCCCTCCCATCCTTTAATTTATTTTTTCTACCTCCATTTTCCAGGATGTACACCAAATATCCACATGTAGTTGAATGGTACTGAACGCCGGACGTGCTGATATTTCCCAATAAAGCTGAACAGCGGGACAAGCCGGGGTCCGAGGTGAGAATGCAGGCATCGTGCTCGCGCCTTGCGTTTTTCCTTTTGTCCTTTGCCATTCTCTACTCACTGTAGTGACTGCGGTTCTAAGCTCCTCCATAAAAATTATAAGATTAATGAATCGCCAAATTTGTTCTTCCCTTTGCAGCCATCAATCTCTTCCTCCGTAATGATATATTCACTCTCGTGCGCTTCGAGACTTTTGCTCTTGCTGTTCTGGGCGCTTAAGAATTTAACGCGAGGTGGCTATTCCATCACGGTGTGTTTTAGCGCACGATAGCCAATGCCATCTTTCTTCTTACTCAAGAGATGCGCACTAGGCTTTTCTCCATCTTCAGATGTACTTTTTACACGGTATGATAATAACAACACTAAGTGCTCCAATTCTACGAGTCAAAGCCACAACGCGATTATAAGGCACGCCGCAGAGGAGTGCTCCGGAAACTTTTCTCCGCCTGGAGCTCTTCAATATGCACTAAAAACGCACACTACAAAGACCTTCGCATTTATCCTTCTATCGGACATTCGTCACTCACGGCCGGGAGTGATACCGCGCATCGTCTTTGTGAGCAGCAGGGCGCCATGAGCACTGTAGCAACGCAGCAGACCTATGGTGCAACAAACGTGAACACGAATGTCCTACACACTAGTTCAAAATCCGTATCAGCGTGTTGGCCACCGCGCTCCCACCCTACCTTCCAATCAGTACAATGGTTTGAACGACAAAGAATCACTACCTAGAATGAATCGCGCTTTGTGCTCACTTGCGAGATGCGCGCGTCACCGAATTTTCGCGCCTGGAGTACTTTCACGCGCAGATAACAGATGGCGACAGCATATCTGCGCGGCTAGTGCTACTAGGTAGCGAGAGGTGACGCTAACATCATTTCTCTGTGCAACTGGCATTCGAATCGATAGGCTATTTGAGGCAGAGTTCGGGCACCCCTACGAGTGATCATTAGACGGGGCCATTAGAAATGTTTCCGCGGAGTTTTAAAGCAACGTGGATTTTGAAACCATGTCAACAGTAGAGAACGCGGCTAAATCCAAGTACTTACTGGCGGTATCAATGCAAGGCTGCACTGACACCGATAACGATGACGCCCAGTAATATACACAGCGTGTCTGTATGAATAACACCTGGTGAAAGCATAATGCCAGAGCTACAATTAAAAGCGTTAGCTTATGCGATGGTTGCTGATCACGCAGTATCAGCCACCACGTACTTAATTTTTGATTTCTCATTGCATAAGTTATCATGACGTCATTCCGCCACTTTTCATTTTTGATCCGTGTATAGGTTATCAAACTTGCCCTATGTTGTAAACGGTTACTCAAGCAGTACACGGTTCCTTATTCATTGTTAGTTCCCCATAATTCGATAACGTGTGCTTGCAATGCATAGTGGAGATACACAGAGCTATGACGGAGCCCCGAAGTGCCTTACTCACAACGAACGTTGACCTGGACAACGGTGTACAAGGGAAGTCCAACGCCATTGGATGCCTCGCACATGTACCCGCCGGCGTCCAGTGTCTCAACCTCTTGTATGACCAGTGAACCATTCACGAGTGCTTGCATGCGAGAACTGCTGATGACGGTTCGAAATTCAGCACCCTGCGGCCCTGCAATGAGATCACCACGTTGAGCTTAAAAGCAATTGGCATCGGCCAACTTAATGTGAGCGTATACATGTTCACTAGAAAGTGTGCTTAGGACGACGAAAATTCCCTTACAGGTATTCACAAAACCAAGATAGCAGCTAGACGAGCAAAAGGGGGTATTTGTATTTAGCAGCGATTAAGAGGTAAATGTTAGAGGAACACACATTGACTTTAATCATATATAATGCCCTTGACAGTCACCGTGACCTAACGTCACCCTATACTACCAGGACTAGCCCAAACGTTGTCAGCTGTAGTGTTATTGTGAGGGGGGATGCAATAGGCCAGCTACAACGCATCAGATAGATTCACACAAGCTTATTTATATATATGCATAATTTAGCGCTCTGCCCCTCATATCGCTACCGATTTAATAGCGGGCACTCTCACGGCATATACGAGGTAAGCTAATCATGGACCGTACAAAGTCGACAGCAAAGCGCCCTTCATTAAAAACTGCTGATTAACCTTCCATTTCTTCTTCAGTATGCATTATTGACATTAAATATTGCTTTGATTCCATGCATTACTGTTAATGGGCAATCTTTCTTTCTCAGGTGTCTTTTTTAGGGGGAACATTCGAGCATATCGTAAAAAAAAAAAAAAGGAGAATGGTATTGTGCCGCAGGAGCTATTTGCTGGTGGCACCAGAGCATCATGCATCAAATATTTTCTTTTTGTAGTCTCAGGATTACCTACCTTTCCAAGTGAACTACAAGCAACTGAACCAAGGGCAAGTGAATTGATCTCATAACGTTGGTGGAACAACAAACGCATCTTAAAGCTCATATTTACTAATGCACATCTACTTGCACCCGTCTGAGTTATTCAAATACTCAAATAATAAAGACCGATGCAAGGTGTCTTTTTTTTTTCTCTACACACAAGCGTTTTTATAGTCAACACAGTATTTCTAATACTTTACTATTTTGCATTCCAGCTTGTTTTTGCACTTGCTGTTTTTCAGCTCTAGATATATGAGCCTATTGTAGCAACAGATCCGATGGGCTCTTATTATTCTTCTAATCGGTTCATGTGCTATGTCTCTTAGCCAGTTCCCCAACAATGAATTTTTTTCGAGGGGTGGGGGGTAAGGGCACTTGCTGTACGCCTTGACAATTTGAGAAAAACGTGTATTTGCGTTATTTATTTTCTTTAAAAGTCGCAGAATGCAGCGTTATTATTAGGCTTAAATTTTATGTTATTAGCTAGCACTACATTATGTTATTAACAATACCCCCAACCTAAATTTCGAGAGGGGCCCACTCACCCAGCCCACCCCGGCCCCCCTCGCCTGCCCCGTCTACGGGCCTGGCACTGGCATTCCCATAGTTGCGTATCCATTCTAATTAACAGCATATTACGTTACATTCTTTTTTCGATGTCCTTATCAACTCACCCGCATCGCTGTGACTGCATTATATAAGTATCGTTATGTGTCAACATTGTTGGTGTCTATGTGGTTACATTGTTATGTGTATTAAGTGTTATGTGACTCCACAGTATTTTGTGTCATCTTTCACACCGCTGCGCAAGCAAATGGACTCCGTGCTTAAGTCAGCTTCTATGGTCTGACCGACTGATGGCTGCGATTTTGTGTTGTCCTTTTGCGCGTTCGTGGCGTATAAAAGTTATAGTCTTTCCTGAAAAGGTGTAGACGGCGCTATATTGATCTGCCAACGCCTTCTGAAACGCACAATAAATAAAGGCAACCATTGAAATTTTCATATTTCACATATTTAACAATCCAAACTAGCAGAGAAGCTCAGGGGAAGATGAATGCTTGAATCGATGAACAAATCGCGAAATACGAGTTACCGGGAATGTCGCAGGAGCCAACATTTCGACAAGCGGACTTGTCTCCGTCAGGGCGGCAACTGCCTTCTCCAGCGTTCGTTTATGTACGCCTTTGCACACTCTCCCCCGTCCTCAGAAGGAGAGGAGAAGAAGAGCAGCACGTGCGAACAAAAAAAAAAGGGGAGGGGGGTGCAAGGGTTAGTTGGGTGACTGGTTTTAGCGTGGCTAATGTAAATGGCAAGAGCGAAAGCTTCCAAAGAATCCGCTCCTTGTACATATCTTGCAAATGCATTGCTTGCGCTGCGCTAGAAAGGAGGATGAAAAAAAGGAACACACGCTCGGAACAGAAGTTGCTCCTGTGGCATGTGTGCCCCCATCCATCCCACACCACCTGCGCCGCACCAACAATGCATTTCACCGAAAGCTTGTGGCTAAAAATGTAACTACACTGTTGAGCGCCGTTGTTCTCGTCGAACTGGATGGGGGCTCTGCACCTGAAAGTAAACTTTCTGGGAGAAACATAGGGTGACGACACTTTACAGAAATCCAACGGACAGCCAGCAATATCTAGATTATAATAGTCATCGCCCGCGACACTGCAAACAGGGAATATTTATAGGACAGGCAAGGCGCATAAGAAGGATTTGTAGCAACGACGCGGATTACGTACACCACTTAAGCAATTTAAAGGCAACCTTAGCTGAACGAAACCACGCGCACGACGCTCTCAACAAGGCATACAATGACGCGATTAAACTAGATAGGACACCAGCACTAAAAAAAAAAGAGCCCCTAAAGCGCAGGCCAACCAGCCGCTAGCATTCATAACGAAATACTCCAATGCGCTTCAAAAACATAAATAATATTCTTCGGAAATACTATCCAATAGTAACAAGCAACGATCGCCTTAGAAAAGCTTTCCCGGAAATACCAAGAGTCACCTACCGCCGTAATAGAAACTTTAAGGACCTGTTAGTACGTGCCAAAATAAACCCTCAGCGCACCGCCTGCGTAATAACTTGCTCCCGTCCCAGATGTAAGACTTGCAAGCATATTCAAAATGATCTTAATGTTAAAAGCACAGGAAGTGACTATGTCCATCATGTAAAATCAAGTTTCACTTCCACTAGTTCAAACGTTATTTATAGGTTGGAATGTTCACTCTGTCACAAGCAATACATCGGCGAAACTGGTCAACCAATTAATGTTAGATTAAACGGGAAACGCACGGACACCGCGAATAACCTGCCGAAGGCAGTGGCCCCGCATTTTAATATGACAGGTCATAACTTCGATGAACTGAAACTCTACGTACTTCAAGGAAACTTCCGCTCGCCGAGGGACAGAAAATACAGGGAATCGTATCTCATATACAGGTTCAGTACTCTCCAACCTACAGGCATAAACCTTTCAAAGGGAACCCTTGAGTCCATTAGGTGCAGAGCCCCCATCCAGTTCGACGAGAACAACGGCGTTAAACAGTGTAGTTATTTTTTTAGCCACAAGCTTTCGGTGAAATGCATTGTTGGAGCGGCGCAGGAGGGGGGGGACACATGCCACAGGAGCAACTTCTGTTCCGAGCGTGTGTTCCTTTTTTCATCCTCCTTTCTAACGCAGGGCAAACAATGCATTTGCAAGATATGTACAAGCAGCGGATTCTTTGGAAGCTTTCGCTCTTGCCATTTACATTAGTCACGCTAACACTTGTCACCCAACTACCCCCCCCCCTTTTTTTTTTTTGTTCGCACGTGCTGCTCTTCTTCTCCTCTCCTTCTGAGGACGGGGGAGAGTGTGCAAAGGTGTACATAAACGAACGCTCGAGAAGGCAGTTGCCGCCCTGACGAAGACAAGTCCGTTTGTCGAAACGTTGGCTCCTGCGACATTCCCTGTTCTAACTCGTATTTTGCAATTTCTTCATCAACATATTTAACAAATAGCTCAATCATTTCGTTCGCAAATATCGAGAGGGTCAGACAATAACAGAATGCAGAAGAAATAGTGCACCTGAAGACTTTTTCCAACGGACCCTCGGTTCCGGCGTTCCGTCAGCCTGGCAGTCCAGAATTACACGCTCACCTGTTGTGACCGTAGTGTCTGCGGGCTCCCGCCGCCATCTCGGTGGAGCTGCAATAAAAACGCAATATAACGCTGCACTTTACAACACTCGGCCAATTGTTTCATAGCTAACGTAATTTCGATCAGAGTAGCTAAGGAAACAAAGAAGAAAGGGGAGATAGGCGAGAACGCGCACGTCTGTCTGTCCTTTGTGCCTCTTTTTATTTTTCAGCTTAAATTTCGCAAGTGTGGTTGCGGTAAAAAAGGGAGCACTGATGACGGCGAATGACTCACGTAACTAATGGAAGCACCCGATTATGTTGCTGTGCCAAATGTGTTTATGTTGGAAATAAACAATGAGAGAATATCAGGCAAAATGGTGTTAACCTGTAAGTATTATGCACGGCGAAGTATTCTAAATTAACAGGTTACCTCAACGGCTAGTATTAATTATCTACTATTATTTAATTTTCTCCTAGACTGTTTTGCAATAGCGTCTTTCGAGACAAGTAAAACGGTTACGATCCAACACGAAGAACTTGCGAGAGCGAATATCACCTGCCCACGGTACGTAGTTATCAAGCGCACTTGGATGAGAGCAGAGAAACCACTGCCCACGCTGCCTACGCTCACACGCACGCATGTTTTACGCACATTTTTACGCACGTTTGACGTAAAAATCCGAGTAGGTCTACTACAAGCCTTAACAGCCTTTACGGCCTGTTACAGGCTGTTAACAGTGTTAACAGCCTGTATAGCGTGCTCTGCCTCAAATATATTCTCACACTTGGGTGACAGCAGAGAGACCGCTGCCCACGCTGCCTATGATCACATGCACTCACGCACGTTTTACGTAAAAATCCGCGTACGTGAACTACAAGACTTAACCGCCTTTACGAACTGTTACAGGCTGTGTTAACAGCCTGTAGAGCGTGCTCTGCCTCGAATATATTCATTATGCAGCAAAGCATCGTTGACAAGCAAGAAGTAGTACGCAGTAAATAATACAGGTGACTCGCCGTACTGCATTAGCGCATGCTGCTCTCAGTGGTTGCGTTTTCATGTGCGCAAAGTACGAGAATGTTCGTGTGTGCAGATTTAGATGCGCCTTGTTAAACAACTCAAGATTGCGGATATAAGCAAGAGTTTCCCATTCGGTTGTGCCACATAATGACATCGTTCGTTTCGCGCGTACGCTGCCACAAATGATTTTGCGTGGTGGGAAAGTAACCGGGTGACATGGCGTTGGCTTGGCGAGCACGGAACAGCGGGTTTCATTTACGACCGTAGTAACCACAATTCGATGGCGCTGAAAACGCCTTCGGTTGAAGGTAAAAGGCCAAGATCGTGGGACCACTCTATAGCGCGCCCTTATAATTTATCTTATAGTCTCTACGCTGCTTTAGATCTTTCAGCGAAATGAGAAAAATGTGTGATTAGATACATGAGTTTGAGCACAGATGCCCCTCCGTAACGACAGTCTATCATTTGAGGGAGGATGCAGTATACTAATGGCAACATTCTTCGCAAGATGCATTTCATGCTTACAGTCTGTACGGCAATTCAATTCTGCAGAAGCTCGCAAGGTTGCGAGAGTGTCATGAAGAAATTATAAGAATATCGGTTTTTTTAAGACGAAGCTACAAATACTATTACAAATAATGTGCCCCTGTTCCGAAACACGAAGCCCAGAGCGCGGCAGTTACTTTGACATCTGAGATACCACGATCCTACCACATCGCAGTACGGTGGCGTAAAAGTGTGCAACACGACATACAATGATTGTACACAAGGAAAATATTTTTTTTTCATTTCCGGTCTTACATTCCAACTGTAGAATAGTATTCACTAGGAAGCACGCAATGTTCTTACACAGGAGGAATATTATAATTGCACATTAAACGCCTCCTTTCTTGTATGCATTTTTTCACCCTTGCAAGCGCCGTCAAAGAAGAAAAATTTGAGTACTAACCGTAAACTACTAATGGCGCTGAGTAATTGATAGATGCAGCCTCGTTGGCAGCGAGGCAGGTGTACACAGCCGTGTGCTCCTCGCGCAACGACCTAAACACCAGGGTCGAGATGAAGTCGTCCACATGTCCTGCGGCGACGCCGACGGCCGACGCGGAGGACAAAGCCGATTCCAGCGGCATACCGTCTCGCAACCACGACAGCCGTATTGGTGGGTCTCCCTCTGGCACGCTGCACGTGACGCTGGCTCGAGAGCCCAGCTGAGGCTTCTCGGGAAATGAGAACGGCGTGATGGACGGTGGCACTGCGTACGACCGCCGTAAGTAGAGACAGCACTATAAGGCAGTGGCGCTGTCAAGTACAGTTAGAAAGGACGAAAATTTGTACAAAGAAAATTTGATTTCCTGCGTCATACCGCGTTACTCTGTCACAGAGCCTGAACTGAAAAGTAGATGGTAAGAAACGTTAAAGGGTCCTACAACACTTCTTGAACAAATCAGAGAACGGTGTCGATCAATGGGAGGGGCTTCTGTGAACAAGTGAGCCATATATTGTTGCACTCCACGCACCAGAGAACTTGGAATTTGGTTTCCAACGCAGCTGAAAACGCCGGCTTTTTTTTCAACGTGTGACGTTATGCGAGGCACCGACTATGCCGCCTGAGGAACATGCGCTACGCTTTATATGCTCTTTTTTTATTAATTTTGCAAATAAAAAGAAAATGCGCGTACTTCTGTAAAACAGCAACGAGAAAAAAGCCAGGCGACTTAGACAGTGCTAAGTGTGACGTTATTTCGTTGAAAGAAAAGCGGGCGAGTTTTAGCTGCGTTGGAAACCGAGATTTTGTAATTTGGTTTCAAGCCCAGCCGAAAAGCGCCCGCTTTTCAGCTGTGCTTGAAATCGAATTACGAAATCTCTGGTGCGTACAGTGAAATAGAAGTTGGCTCATATGTTTACAGGAGCGGCCATGACTTATCGACGCTGTTTTTCGGCTATGTTCCAAAAATGTTACAGTGCCCCGTTAAGGCAACAAGGATTGCGAACTCTGCCAGCAGTAATGCATAACTTCTTTTTACCAGTAAAGCTTCCTCGGCGTCATATATGTGTGCAGTGAGGCGAACCTTCACTCCCAAGAAAATTGTGCTGACGTACAATTAGTGTATTTCATTGCAAATCTGAGTACGTGGACTGTAAACCTTGGCAGCCTGTAAAGCGTGCTCTGCCTCTATTAGAGTCGTTATGCAGCAAAGCATCCTTGGCATGCCATTAACGAAATATTGAAGCACCACTTTTATTGCAGCGCTAGCTCAACAAACGTGAAGGCCTAACAGACATCCTGTCCCTCGTTTATGTGTTAAGTGCGGTAAACCACCTCTTGCTAAAAAATTATGGTTGTGTAAATTTCCGGTATCTTTGTTGGATTCTTGCAATCGCAAAACAAAGAGTTGCAGCCTGTAAAGGGTGTTCTGCCTCCACTTTATTCTTATTGCGGCGAAGCATCATCTGTAACAAACAGTGCCAACGTGATTTTTGTCATCTTTTTGTATCTTGGAACTTACACATAAAACGCGGAAAATTAACATTAACATTGGTGGGAAAAAATCTTTTGTCATATATACGTGTTACCTGAGGTGGATAATTGTTTACACAATAGGTACTTTTAAATATAGTTTCTCAACGTTAAATTTCGACACTTGAACGGAGTCTTACGGCCTTTGAAGCGTCCTCTCTTGAAATAACGCAATTCATGCGCCAAAGTCTGCTTTTTAATTTAAATATATTAACGTACGTTCACAAATAAAGCTGTTTTCACCCGTGAACGTTCACTGAGCCACAACGTCATTTGCAAAAGAACGGGAAAAAATATTTTAAACATCTATAGCACATCTTAACGCTAAGCGTTAAGGAACGGGAAGGGGGGGGGGGGGGGCGCTACGTAGGCACACCTATAGTTCAGAGATATTCGAAGTATGCTCTAAGGCACAGAAGCTAGCCATGTGGCAATAATTTTGTCTTAAAGCTCTGCCAGAGCTCGAAAGTAGCGATGCGGGTTTGTTTGATCATCTAGGAGCACAAAAAAAATTGTGGTAAGTGTGCCCTTAGGTTTCCAGACCAGTAAAAAGCGCTAGATGACTCTGGTTGAAAATACGCATGGTGACTACAATGAGCACTGAAACTAATGAGCAATCCACATTGCATACTAGTAAACCAAACAGAAACGTGTTTCTCGCACTTCTGTCCCAGTATTCCTTCCTCAATATATTATATCACAGACATGAACAACGCTGTGTTACAAATAAACTTGCATCTACTAAGTCCGCTGGTCGCTTCCTCCACTCACGTTCGCTCCATTCGTAATCGCGCAGGTACCGCTACATCTTCGCAGCAATGAACAAGAACAAGAAGGAAGTGTCAAACCTTGCAACGTAAACCATACTACATAACCGGACAAGATCAATTAGTAGCTCATCGTACAACGCTGAGAACCATGCTACATTACCCAGCACAGGGCTTGTTCATTTTATAAGGATAAGAAGAAATAAAGACACGAAGAGCATTGCGTACAAAAAAAGCAAAAAAAAAGGAATGAAATTCTGGGCTTGCTCACCGAGCACCCTGAGGTGAAGATGGTTGTGGGCTTCACTGCCGTGCTCGTTGCGCACAGAGCAGGAATAGCGTCCCTGGTCGTCGTTGCGGCTCACAGCATCCAAGACCAGAGAACCGTTCTGGTAAACCATGACGCGTTTGCTATTGGGCACGCCCTTGCCATCTGTGAAATCAATGACGAGCATGGAAGCAAGAAAGCCTAGATGAGATCCTCATCCTTGAAGGCGCCCTAGTTTCAGTTTATTATTAATGCTAAATATTATATGTACCAAGAAATGCTATCAATGAAATCGATATGTTTTAAAAACTACAATCAGTGAGGGACTAATTACAGGAAAACAGAAAATATTAAAGGTTTCCTAAACTACGTTTTAAAATACGGGGAAACTAAGCAGAAAGAAGAACACAAAACATGTTTTAGTATGAACATGCAACCAAAGTATACAGTAATAAAAATCGAGGGCAGCCTTTGGGAGCTTTGATTAGTAAAATAAAAATGACAAAACGTGTATAACAAGTAAGAAACGGGGTAAAAAATGCAACATAACTCAACGGTAAGACATAAAAACTGCGACAAGAAATGTATAAAAACTAAAACATGAGTGACTTCTAAGGCATTGGATTCCACAACCACACTATGATCATGAGAGACACCGCAGTAGAGGTCTCCGGAAATTTCAACCACCAGGGGTTCTTTAACGTGCACTGACATCGCACAGCACACGGGCCTCGACATTTCGCATTCATCGAAATGCAGCCGCCGCAGCCAGGATTCGATCCCTGGACCTTCGAAACAGCAGCCGAGTACCATAACCACTAGACCACCGTGGTGGGGCTAAAACCTTAAAGAAAAAGTTAGCGAAAACATTGCGTAACGCATTAACGAGACGCAAGAGTAAAAAAAAAAGCGCATACAAATGCAGAAAAATTTTAGATGGTACAAGAAATGGGTTTTTGCAGGTTGTACTCCTTGAGCCCAAGTCAAACAAATACAAACACGAGCGACTTTAGAGGAAGTAGGAAAGGCTACCGCACAACCTTATGGCCACGCACGAGGTTTCACATACCACTGTTATTAGAGTGATCTTTGGGAAACAAAGATGCACACACGAACAACTACGGTACAATCCGAATTACACAGTTTCTATGTACATTTATGAAGGAATTCACAGCGCATATCAGGCACCCGCCGTGATAAATCAGCGGCTAGGTGTACGATTTCGAATCTCGAGGTCGCGAGATCGAGTCCAGGCCACGGCGGCTACATTTAGATGAGAGCGAAAAAGCACCGGGGTAATTCGATTTGGGTGCACGTTAAAGAACCCCAGGTGGTGAAAATTACACCGGAGCCTTCCCTATGGGGCGTGCCACATAATCATAGCTGGTTTATTTATTTATTTATTTATTTATTTATTTATTTATTTATTTATTTATTTATTTATTTGCTACGTGAAACCCCATCAGTTATTATTTACATGATATTAGCAGGAGGGGGACGCTGCTGGGTGGTGACGGGTCTGGCCCTATAAGATGTACCACCAATTGTTCCACCTGAGCCCAGTCTTTCAGTAACATTCAGAGACATTTGCCCTCGCTCAACGGCACAGTGCAGGCGGGAGAACAAGACGGCATGCAAGACACTATGTTGGTCGCAAGCAACTAACCTATTATTCATGATGTTAAATAACATTTCGAAAATCAGCAAAGCTGCGAAGTCGGATGATCAACTAACCTCCACAAAAGCCTCTTATCAACTTAGCACGGGCTTCGTTAATGTCTTTGAACTTAACAGCATGGTACATGCGTCTTTTCGCTGCGCTTTGTGCTTCACGTACGTCCGTCATCTGGCATATCTAGAATCGCAGTTGTGCCATGCGCCGCACGTGATGCATACCTGCATCGCGTGTGATGCATGATGCAACAGAGGTGCATTGTGTGACGGGCGATCACGTCCTTCCCACTTGATGCGCTCCTGCATCGTGTGACGTGTACCACCATAGTTATTGCTTCTATATGAAGGTACGCAGTGCGCGTTATGGAGCTGTTGTATTTCCACAGAATCGTGATCTTTTTTTTTTCTGTGAGGTAGCCATACACATCCTCGCTGTACAATGAAAGGCACAATGGAACTCTTTTTCAGGTTTTGTTTTATGGTTTATTGGTGTGCATATTTTTAGATGCGAAGCAGCTTATGGTCGTGTCTATGTCACGTCCTCCCATCCCTCGAACCATCCACCGCGTGGCGTCCAGACCCGCACTGCGCATGCGCATCCTCCTCCTCCTCCTCTCCTTATCTCATCCCCTCTCCTCTCGGCATTCCTCCTCTCCTCTCCGAACGGCGCGCGTTGACTATAGAAACGCTCTTTCTTCGATGAACGCTTTAACAGCTCGCAAGGAACGAGAACGCACCCTCGCCCGCGAGAGACAACGCTGACGCAGGCAACGTCTGCTAGCGTCAAACCGATGCAAACGCGGTGTACGCCCCCCGTGCTACTTCGCATCGCATCATGGTCCCCTTTAGCAGGACATAGTGTAATTTTTTATTATTTATTTAGGTTATAATATCCCTCGTACCTCATTCCAGACATGCGGTGGAGATTACCCAAAAACAGGCCCTTAAAAAAGGCTCACTCTCTTGAAACCATGATTAGATGTAAACAAGAAATGAATACCGACAAAGCAGGTTCGTCGGAGATGAGACTAGCCATAGTCCTAAAATGCTGAAGCGCATGCGACCGCGATGCGACGCAGACCTCAAAGCATACTGAGCTAGAATGAACATGCTTTGAACTGAAGACCTTCGTTGCAAGTCTCGTCTCGGTCAAACGCCATCCGCGCTTTCCCGGAAGCTGCCAGCGTAGCTATGAAGGCCCTACATAGCCGCCGCGCAGTGTGGCGCCATCTCTCGAAGGTGGCACCGCGAAGATCTCGCCGCCAAACTCACGGACAGCTGACGTTTTAAAGAGCACAGGCAGCCCTGTCTATGTGCCGAAAATTACAACCAAGTACACGGTGCCCTGCATAATTACGAGTGTCGCTATTGGAAATTACAAGTAAAACTTCAGCGCTGTATAAGCTACATATTCAGCGATACTGTGGACAAGCATCAAGAAGTGCTCACCAGCAATATTTTCTGCGGCTTGTTTGGGTAGTATCTAGAGTATGCTTTGCGGTCTTGTAAAATGGATGGGGGACAGGGACCGCGGTTATTCAGGTTTTTACATGCCACTAAAAAGGCTTTCGTAGTCAGCACACACATGCCGCTATTGCTCGGCTTCACTCCACCCTGCGATGCTAGCACTGTCTGTGTCATGAAAATTCATGGGCAAATTTCTTACATCAAAACAATTACACCATCTCCCGCTGAACGGGACCATGAGGCGATGCGAAGCAGCACGGGGATGCACACCGCGTTTGCATCGGTTTGACTAGGTGTCGCGTTTGCGTCGGTTTGGCTCTAGCAGACGCTGCCTGCGTCAGCGTTGCCTCTCGCGGGCGAGGGCGCGTTTTCGTTCCTTTCGAGCTGGTAAAGCGTTCATCGAAGAGGGAGCGTTTCCATACTCAACGCGCGCGGTTCGGAGAGGAGAGGAGATGAGACACGAAGAGGAGGGGGAGGAGGATGCGCATGCGCAGTGCGGGTGTGGACGCCACACGGCGGATGGATGGGAGGAAGTGACATAGACCCGACCATATGCTGCTTCACATCTAAAATCGTCTGTGGAAGTAGTTTCACCTTTGTGCCAAGAGATCCGACTTATGGGGTACCCGTAGTACGGGCAATGCAGCACTGCCCTGCGTCCCGCCACAACGGTCCGGTTGGGCATGTCGTGCACCGCCGGTGGCCCGAGGACGTTCAGACGGCCGGAATGCGAGTGCGAGCCGTGCACGTTGGAGGCCTCGCAGCGGTAGGCGCCGCCGTCTTCGTGCCGCACCCGCGTGACGTTGACGAAGCTGATGACCGAGCCGTCGCGGCTCACGTAGTCTCCTACGCGTACCTGTCATTGAGAGCCGCGAGCGATACTGCTTAAAAAACAATGTCGCTCCGAGACCAATCCTAAATCTCTTCCCCAACTGGTAATATATATATATATATATATATATATATATATATATATATATATATATATATATATATATATATATTAATATATATAATACTATATATATATAGTATATATATACACGCACACATGCGTGTGTAACTATAATACGTGTTCGAAAAAAAGTTGTGACAGTTTCTCGTACAAAGCAGGAGAGGCTTAATTTGCACAGGTATTCTAGAAACCTCAACGTCTGAGAACTCCGCTTTTACTTCATAAAGTAGAGGGAGAGTCGCTTATCGTCGGCAGGGTTGGTCGTGGCGATTCATAGAACAGACCTACCACGGCAGTCATTGCAAAGTGACGATGGGGTGCGATGTGGCCGATTGGGCGGAGTGAAGGAAGCGCTCCGAATCGAGGATTATTTAAGAATACAGGATATGTAGGCCTTATGAAAACCATAGGCCACCCTAAAACATAACATCGTACAACGAATTCGCGGTGTTGTAGCCTGCCTCTCTGTCGGCGCGCAATTTCGGGCTCAGCCTTTTTGACAACGGAATGTGATTTCTCCACGAGTTAACGAGATTATGGGGTATTTATAACAACGTGCCTAAGAACTGCCCATACACTGTTTGTAATCCATTCATTCAATGTTTGTAATTCACGTAAACGGGGCTTAGTTGACTCTGGACGAGCTCGTCAACGCCTGAACTGCTCGCCGCTGCTTTGTAGTGGACACAATTTCGTGGCATGATTACTTTCTGAAGTGCGCACTGCGCGTCTGGAACAACTCAGGCAGAAAATGTATGAGTTCGGTAACGTGGTAAACAAACACCTGCGAATGAATGTCGATGTTAATGTGATAAGCACTGAACAGCGAAGTGGAATGCTGCGCTGTCACTGCCAATATGGTCCCCCTATAGCGCTCTGTCCCATTGTGTCGGTCTGCTTGGCCGTTTCTCTTGTTCCATAATGCGCTATACCAGTCCAAGTCCCCCTATACATCATGTATTTCAATCAGCCTCAAAGGGCATTAGCGATTTTTTTTCTTTTGGTGGGGTTGAGAAAGGAGGGGTGGGGGGGGGGGGCGGAGGGATGGCACACAGCATCATCTAGCGCTCCTAACCCCGTACTCCGTGCGTGGCACTCATCTCAACAACAGACCAGTATGTTTCCGTTTGTCTAAGCGGCGACAACAGTTGAAACGGTCAACTATGTAAACGGTGGTAATGACATTGTGGTGACGTGCAATCCTAGAACTAACTTTGGAGTTGGAACTTCAAGGTAATGAATGAACTAAAGTGCCAAAGATTTTGCTGGCAAATTTGCAACCTGACAATCTGCAGGCAAAGTGTTCTCACCCGGCTAGAGTCTTGCACCTGAACGTCGTAGACAGACCACGTGATTTGAGGCAGCGGCGTACCGGTTGCCGCGCATCGTAATGACACTGTTCTTCCGGACGTACACGACGTCGTCGAAATGGGATACCAGGACTGGTGGTTCAGCTGCGCAAAGATAGGTAGCTATATTTAGTGTGACTTCACTTACACAGCAAATGCATCCAAAGATACCTTGGAAACTATAGGCACACATGAGGCGTTATCGAATGACCCTGCTCACAGAGAAATTACGGAACCAAAAGGATCTCTGCGGATCTTATACGCAAGTATGTCGCGAGTTGTCTGCGCGAATCGGCGCTGAAATGGAACCAAATTGTGGCGTCGCATGTGATTCACAATGCAGTTCACCTAATTGTATTTGTAGCGGCGGGCATTCAAAGCGTCATAGTTGGGCGAGGAAGTTACTGCGCTCGTCGTGCGTAATGTTTGATATCATAGTGTAGCGTGAGGGTGCAGAAGCAAATACACAGACACACTGCAGGGCAAGTGTATTTGTTTTTTGTACCCTCGCGATACAGTGTGACGTAAGCGTACCTAGTGCAAAAACAAGTTATCCTCAAGTGTGGGGCACTAAAATTTCTGCAATGTATTTCTTGAAGATGCGTGACCATGTCGCATGTTACCGACAGAAAGTACGAGCGGTGTTCCCGTAGTTTCTTTAAGTTATCATGTTCACGCTGAGCACCTTGCACTCTAAGCTTGCGGTTTACTTTAAATATTTCTGTCTTTATCGTTCAATCTATGCTCCTCAAACACCAACACATGTTCTTTATAAGGACAGCTGGTGACCTTTTTTCTAGGCATGCGAGTCCCTCTTCAATATTTAGTATAAATTGGAAATGTAAAGGTCTCATAAAGGCGAGCTCCAGAATCGACAATGTCGTCGAAAAAATGTTCCGCACGAAGCGATATTTCTAGGTAGCTGTGTAGAGTTATTGCACTTTGGCTGCGTTACCTCTGCTCATGATGTATACAAAGTACCTAGAGGGAGCTCGACTCCAACTTAGATTTGATTGCCACACAGCTCTAAGTGCAAAATACGGCCACTGAGTTTCATGTGCGGAAGCACGCCTGGTCAATAAATGATGCGCGGCTATATTAAGGTCAATTATACTGCAATGGAAACTTCAGCTCGTATCGGCACAGCTTTTCGTTCGTATGTACCACAGCTACTGTTCAGGATTAGAAGATTTTGTTAATATAACCATAGACAATATTTCAAGCAAATACCGCCAATTTGCCAGTCCAGTTGCCTTCGCTGGAGGCTCTGGGTAGTTGTTGTTGTTGTTGTTGTGTCGTTGTTGTTGTTGTTGTTGTTGGCATCAGCCCTATTCGTTTTTAATTCACTTGGTTTAACCCTGTTACACTGTGGAGGCACAAGCAAAGTCTCCCCCTTTTTATTTATTTTTATTAAACTAAACACAATTTGTCTCTTCCGGTGTCTATGCTAATGATGTGCTTAAGATTCGTCGAACTTTTCTCTTCAAAAAACATTTCAGCGCAAAACATTTCTTGTGTTAATACTATCGCTGAAGCCGCATTCAGAGCACTTTTTGCTTGTTTATTCTCAATGTACGATGTCTGGTCAGTGTCTCCAATACTAGTAGGTTGGTCATCATAAACACGTCTGCAGTAGTGTGCGACCAATACTCCTTGCATATGATATCTTATTTAGCGTGTGTTAATATCTACCCGGCCTTTTCCGCCACCGCACTTAACCAGCATTACAGAAAGTCCAGCATTCCACCCACCGCTGAACAGGTGCTCTATATTGGCTTCTACAGACAACTTTCTTACCATTTACAAAAATACAGTTATATTGGGAAAGAAACGCTTAAGTCACGGTTGTCCGCAATACAGAAAATTTAAAAAAGAAGTCACAGTTGTCTTGTATTATGTACTTACAGCACAATAAAAGACTCACATAGCGATGCTTGCCGTTAAATGTAATGTCTGATCATCCCATATGGATTTAATTGTATTCCGCTCTTGACAACCGTAGTGACATTCTTAGTGCACTTGCGTTCCTATGCGCAAGTGGTCGTACGCCTTCCCTTGCCCTTTTCTAGTATTTGTTTTGTAGCAAATTCATAACATTGTGATGACCAGCGCCTACCCTCCCACGTAGTACAATGCGAATAGATAATTCAATCAACGACGCGGTAGACCGCAGCAATACCAACGCGTCGCCCGCAGTGTCGCCCAAATGCTCGCGATAATTACTACCCCGAAATCCATTATGCAAGAACAACGCCACACAGCGTGGACAAAAAGAAATTACCCCATCTCCCGCTTAGGGGGACCATGAGGTGATGCGAAGCAGCACGGGGGGTGCACACCGCGTTGCATCGGTTTGACGCTAGCAGAGGCTGCTGCGTCACCGTTGTCTATCGCGGGAGAGGGCGCGTTCCCGTTTCTTGCGAGCTGGTAAAGCGTTCATCGAAGAAAGAGCGTTTCCATAGCCAACGCCTGCCGTTCGGAGAGGAGGAATGCCGACAGGAGAGGAGATGAGACAAGGAGAGGAGGGAGAGGAGATCAACGCGCGCCGTTAGGAGAGGAGAGGAAGCATGCCGAGAGAAGAGGAGATGAGACAAGGAGAGGAGGGGGACGAGGATATGCATGCGCAGTGTGGTGTGGACACCACACGGCTGAGGGAGGGATGGACAAAGCCCCCGCCATAAGCTGCTTCGCATCTAAAATTAAATCCCATCATAATACAAGTAGCCGACAGGATCGGCCGGAGGCTCGCGTACACCTGACGTGGACGTAGGCCTGCGCCTGTGCCGAGTCTCGCTCGTTCTCCGCGTGACACTGGTAGACACCGGAGTCGTCGCTCTGGGCCGCCTGTATCCGCAGCATGTACTGGTTCAGCATGAGCACCCCGTCGGGACGAGACTTGACCACCCCGACTTGCCGGACACCGATGCCTTGACGGCCGACGGACCCGTGATGGCGCGGCCATCTTTGAACCACGTGACCGAGCGTACGGGAAAGCCGGACACGCTGCAGTTTGAGTGTCAGGTGTCCTCCGGAACGCACCTCTCTCGTTCGGGTCCACATTCCACCTCCAAGGCTCTGCAGGAATGGACGGTAGGTTGAACTACGAACAAAGTTATAAACAAGTGTATCGTTAAGTTTTCGTCGCGAACAGTATGATCAATATACGCATTATACAAAGAAGAACGGTAGACAGCTACGCGTCGACCCCTCATGAAAACGTATTGCGAATTAGTAAGCAAGAGCACTATTGGTGTCTCCGGAGCCTGGTAGATAGGATGGACTTGCAGGCTAGCTGGTAGAGAGCATCGTTGGAGAGGAGGAAACAGTCCCTGGTTCGCGCTGTTTCCCCTCAACTAAGAGGTAGAACGATGTAATCAGACACACAGGTATCTAAACCAGTTTAGGCTCTGGTTTGCTACCCTACACACTCGGCTAAAGAAAATAGAAAAAAAGGGAAAAAGGGAAAGGAAGAACACCGGTGTGCGTGTACGCAGTTTAGAGATTGAGTTAGTGACGATGTGTATTTGCAACCTTGCCGATGCACATGAGAAAGGATGCGCAAACTGTGTGAGACAGGGAGAGAGTGTAGAGCAAACGGTAATGCTAGAGTGCGCGATTACAAGAGGGCACCTACGTAACTGCGTGTGAAAACTACTGCATGAATTAGTGGGAGAGAGAAAGGGAGGTTGTGCGTGTATGTGAGCGAATCTGTGTGTGAAAGAGAAACTATGTGCAAGCGCGTGTGTACTTCGTTGTACACGCACACGATGATGAGAGTGCATGTTCTTCCGTGTTAGCGCTTGTGCGTGAAGGAGTGTGTGTGTGCTTGTGCTGGTGATTGGAAGTGTCGAGTCACATTTCAGAGCAAAATGCAAATCAAACAACTTTTTTTTGCTCCCCTGAAACAGGCACTCCCTGCGCTACAGCGCAATGGCTTTTACCAAATTCACTAATATTCAGCCATGAGATTGTGTTACTTATTATTGAGTAAAAATACAGTAAACCAAAGGCTACAACAAATTGCATTTATCGCGTTACAGTTGATTGCCCGTTTTTTGCTCATAGTCATACATATTTTTTTAAACTATTCTCCGCAAAGCAAATAAAACTGACACAAATAATTAGCTTGCTGCGTCCGCCCCGTACCATTGTTGGACGGTCTAATGAATTCCAGAGGTTTTGGCGTGTTGTCTGCACGCCAACATCGGGAAACCCCTTGCGCGACCGTTCACAGCCACTATGGTGTTCCAAAGGCTTAGAAAAAATCATTTGTACGCGTATAACCGGCTTCTTTTCTAACAACATATCATATCAGAAGGAGGTCCCCTTGCGCCTAGAGCTTTGGGACCTCCTTCTGTATATTATTTCTGCTATGTATTATCTCTTCGAATCAATAAAATCATTTCTTCTTCTCTTCTTCTTCTTCTAGTGTTTACCCCACGTGTGTCGTGCCGTTTGGATTGCAAAAATTTTTATTTTTGTGTTTTCACATTTTCGAAGGGCTACGAAGGCATTTTCGAAGGACCAACAGTAGTTTGTGCAAGTGTGCCTCTCACGCATACGCGAAAGCTTTATTAACACAGTAAAAAGTGGGGATAAGTGGATCCTCTGTACTTTCTATTACTGCGTTC